>JANDJT010000164.1:12033453-12051745 GCA_024331685.1 Stegophilus panzeri
TGCAGACCAAAGACAACTTTTCAGGAGAAGCACCTCATACCAACTGTGAAGCACAGTGGAGGAAATGTTATGGTTTGGGGTTGCTTCACTGCTTCAGGGACTGGACAGCTCGCATTCATTGATTCAACTCTGAATTATGCATGATATCAAAGAGTGCTTGAAAATAATGCGAGTCCATCTGTCCCAAAGTTAAAGTTCAACTGAAAGTGGACCTTTCAACAGGATAATGAGCCTAAGCACACTAGCAAATCCACCAAGGAGGGTTATGGAATTCTTAGGCAAAGCCCAGATGTGAATCCCACTGAAATGTTGTGGGGGGATTTGAAACGGGCAGCACATGCAAGAAACCCTCAAACACCTTGCAGCTGAAAGACTATTGCATGAAAGAGTGGTTTAAAAATTCCAGCAAGACTGGTGGACAATTATACAAAACACCTATAAGAAGTTATTACTGCTAAAGGGGGAAATACTAGCTACTTTTTCCACAGAAGAATCTCATCTATTGATATTTTTATTGAACAAATGATTGAAAAAGCTATTTTCCCTTGTGGCTTTGTTCCAATACATAAACTTTATTAATAGACAAATGTTTCAAAAGACGATCAACTGTTTGAATGTCCAAATATATCAAAGAAGCCAACAATTTCTATGAGGTGTACTTATTTCTTTTTCACAACTGTAGATAATAATTATTAACTTAAACAGCTCTCTTAAAAGAACAAAAATAGCTGGAATGAAAATAACTCTATAAACAGCTCCTTGATTTGTAAATTTAATAAAATGAAAAATTCTGTAGAAGAAGAAAAAATGAAATCAAATTCCACATAGGGTTAGCATGTCCAGCATGTCCTCAGTAGTCCCAGTAGAGTAACAGCGACTGGTGGTGTAGAAAGCTTGTGAGACTGCTCCTATTCTTTTCATATACTGCTGAGACTTCACTGAAAACACGCTCCTGCAGACTCCGTTTCAGTCCTGCGTTTCTCACAAACACCAAAAAGTACGTTCGACTGGATTTACTCGACACGCGGTCCACGTTTCTACCGATCCAATAGAGTTGTGGGCGGGACACAGAGACAGACTGCAGAAGTGTTGATTGGGTGCGCTCGATGCGTCGTTTCACATTTCAAGCAATCCAATAGCGCTGAGGGCAGGACATGGGGCCGGACCACACAAGTGTGGGAGGGGTTGTTTTTGTACTGAAAAAGGAGTTCAGTACTTCAGTTTGAAGTGAGATTCATCTCAGTCTAAACTTTAGTATAGAATGTGTCGAGCAACGGAGGCTATTGTACCCGAGTAAATATGTCCAAACTAATATACTTTTATACCATATTACATTTGGGCCTGTATTCCACTAAGGCAATTATCTTATACCATAGGTAAAGCACACGACTAATACTGTCTATAAAATAAATGTGATTATGCAACGTCGGTACCCGTTATAAATACATAACTATGTATTTATACACCACTATGATGAACTACTGTTAATAAATAGCACTGTTAACATGTGTGTGATGGGTGACTGGTAAAGAGCGTCCAAAAAATTACGGTCATACCTTTAAAAAGGAGAACGGTCCATCAATAGGCTAACATCCTGACAAAGCTTCAGTATATTTTGAAAGAGCCTTCACAAACTCTGGCAAGGTTTTACTGGAATGTAGTTGGACTTGTATGTAAGAGATGAATAATGAGGAAGAAAAAAAATAAATAAATAAAAATCGATGGGACAATACCAGAGACCATGAATCTGACGTCTGAAGCGGCACTGAAAAAATAAAACACTGAAGCTGAGGCATGAAAACAAGCAATGAGGCCAATAAGCAGCGCACACACACACACACACACACACACACACACACGCTTTTACCACAAACAATCATCAGCAGTGAGTATACTGGTTTCAGTAATTTTCCACTGTACATTAAGAAACGAGCTCCACCCACTAAAGACAAGCACCTCTACATCAGTCACATGCACAACATTAGTGAGGACATTGTGTGTGAATCAATACTGACAGAAGCTCACCACTACAGCGGAGATCTAACGTCAACACAAAATCACAATCACACCCAGACATTCCTAATGATTATAAATAAATTTTAAAAAAAAATTAAAGGTAGCTTTGCAAGAAACAAGCACAGTGAACACAAAGGATTTCATAAAATGTAGATGTATCGGATTCAGCACCGTTATACACAACCGCTGTCTTCAAATTAAAACACAGAACTCACTGATCACAAACTACGTCCATGTAGATCACAGAAAGAAAAAAAAAAAAGATATAAGAAAAGATCAGAAACACAAACAAAAAGGGCAGGAATCTGCCTCAAATGTGAACACACGCAAAACGTTCCGCATCAAGCCACGCTTTCCACACGTACACCTGATCTAACGGACATGAACCTGCAATATTTATTTCACTCAGCAGTCACACAGTACATGGATTAAATTCCTCCTGACAGCAACAAGTATCCCAGCGATGTGTCAGACTGTCATACTACACTTTATTAGTGCTGTAATACAGTAATGGCTGACTAATGCACACAGATAAGGTTCCAGTGATCTAGAGCTGCAAGACGGCTAAAATGACCGTCATGGTAATTTGACTTATTTAGATCACCGGCATTTATAACATATCTAAATAATATTTGGAGACAAAATAGTCTTACCGCACATTATTATTTGAAACACAAAAATGACACTGTATGTTAGAAACCTGTATTCCTTCAAATAAGACGGACATCGTAGCTGCACATAGCCACGGCAAAGACTGTAACATCCAAATGCAAATATGACCGTTTATCAAAACAGTAAAGAACTACCTGCTATAAAGACAGGTAGTTAACTAGTTTCGCAACTAGTTAACAGGGTTTACTGGAGAATCAATAAACCCGTCTGAGAACAGTCTACTTTCACAGGCCCTGTTCACACTACCGCGATCCTCGTCCACACTACACGACTGAATACACGTCACATGACCATTCATGCACACTGAGCATGCGCATACAAGTGTAAACAGGAAGTCGGTTGCTAGTCCAAACCGGAGTTCCATGTAGGACTTACGCCGCTTGAAATGAGATTTGTTGTCGATTTCTCTAATCGTAGCTTGCCTCTCGCGCATGTAGCAGCTGAAGTTTTATAAAATACAGAATTTAACTGCACAATGGCTGCTAAGAATGACGACAAAGCCAGCAAAGCTTGCGGTTCAGTCTCCGTGGTGTTGTGTATACGATCAAGGTAGTGTAATGATCGTATGGTAGGGGTTTGACAAATCAGGGAAGGATACACAATGATCCAGAAGAGCCAATCAGGGGGCAAAGCCACGCCTTCACTTCCAAAAGTCTTTGTTTAGGTCTGTTTACACTGAAACGCGAGCCCGCAGTTTTCATACTACAACGGGGTCTTCCGAGTTTCCAAAAGTCTCAGTTTTCGAGGGTGGAAAATGCCGGAGTAGTGTAGACGACAGGCGTAACCGTAGTGAAAGTTATGTGGTTTAAAACGAAAATGTACTAGTGTACACAAGGCCTGAGAAGGAGGTTTTCTGACCGACACGGCAGACAAACAATCACAGACCTTTGCCCGTGGCCTGTTAACAAAAGCGCACAATTATCTCGTTTAATCTCAAAGTGTTTCAAACCCTAAGCCTTTCGACATTCTGAAGCTTGAGGCCAGAAAAGTGCACAAAAGATTCCAGACACTCTGTATCCTGTGCGCTGAGAGTAATGAGCGGTTTCTCAATTCTAAGAATGTAAAGAACAGACTTGCGTTCAGGTGAAGACCGGTCTTGCCAGGCTTGCCAGAACGAGCTCGGAAGGACAGGAGGACGTAGGACGCATCTTTTTGCAAGAATTGAGATGTGCTGTGACACATCTCACAAGAACACATCTCACAAGAATTGAGATGTGCGGACACATTTCTAGTAGTGGGACGGGACGTCGTCTCTTCAGTGCTCCCTAAGTAATACGTTACAGCTGGTTAATACACGCACTGTTAACCGGCTGATTAACCAACAGTTAGTTACGCATGTTTTGATGCAGTAAGCTCTCCGTCTGCGACCGCGAACTTACGTTAACTAATAACTAAGCTAACGAGTTGTACGTTCCCTCAGGATGGAAGCAAATGTAGTTTAATTAAGACACTTCTGAGGGATAAACTCGATTTTTCAACAACCACATTCTTTTTAGATGCATGTTTTATTTATTTCGATTATTGTTAAAAAAATGTTAAAAGCTACAGGCATGGGTCGGGCTCACTGGTTTAAAACTCATTAACAAACAACTAACAGCAAAGAAGGGAGAATATCGTGACTTTTAAACACCACAATGTACTACTGTACACCAGCAGTCAGCATATTGTGTGCTTCAGTTCAGACTGGCAGTGGTGTTGTGTACAGTCCAGACTTTTTGAACACACGGATCAAAGCTGTTCACAATGCATTGTGGGATTAGGGAGTGACAGGTACTCTATTGCTACCCTCAGGACACAGCCATCCTTTATCCTAAACCCCCTCTGGCCCCCATCGAGCCCCCCCACCCTCCTCTCCACCGCTGGGCATCAGATTACAGGAAGTGCCAACGTTTCCACAACACACCCAGCTCTATTTATCTGAAAGAAAATCGGGCTAAACTCCAGATAGCACTTTTCCTCCTCATATCGAACACCACATCTGACACAGACCTAGAAACCTCACATCCACCTCACGTCCTGATTTTCCAACAATTTAAAAAAAAAAAAAAAAGGAGACAGGCGTCGACGCACAGAAGCCCAAAAATGTCAACGCATTAACAAGCACACATGCAAAAAGGGGTCGAGCTGGGGGCTGAGTGTGTGCTGTGTGTTTTGTCCTGATCCATCTTCTCCAGTGTCGACAATCTGCATCTGAAAGCGTGTGTAATGAGCCCCTGCTCTGAACAGCAGCAACTCAATACGAGAGAAACCAGAGTGGAGTCTGCTATATTCCAGCGGATCAGGTATCAACAGCAGCAGCTCGCTTATTGTAATATCTCACTGAGGCTAAATAAATAGAGCTATCCTATCTGTCCTCGACAGGGCAAGGGAACCTGACACTGCCTTCTGAGAGAGACAAGGAGGAACATGAGCGAGCGAGCGTACGTGTGTGTCGAGAGAGAAAGAGTCCCTGCTTAAAAAACATCTACATTACTGATCAAGCTGGCTTCTCCAAGCCGAGCCCCCGACTTCACATGTTCCAAACGACATTAAAATCAAACGCAGGACCGGGTCTCCCCACGGCTAGCGTTTCTTTCGGTTCTACGTTTAATGCGACCCCATTCAATCCATATTATATTTAAAAAAAAACAAAAAAAAAACAAAAACACAACAACCCAGGCTTTGAGCTAGCTCTTGCAGGCAAAGATAGCAACGACTAGCACAGCTAGCTAATGTATAATTACCAGAGCGCCCTATATTTAGCCACATCAATGACAAAATAGGTATGTCTCAGTATTAAAAAAATAATTCAACATGTTTAACTTCATCTCTACCCACTGCATCTGTAGCCTACATGCAAATCACGGACAGACAATGAAGTGTATATTAACTGAGAAATAACATTACAATGCAAATCAAATTCAAACTACAGGGTGTCCCTTAAAGCCTCCATACATTAAACACAAACTGTCTCCCAAAATGTGTCACACTTAGTTTATATTATAACGTATATTTTTCCAGAGGTCGTACGGTGGCTTAGTGGTTAGCACGTTCGCCTCACACCTCCAGGGTGGTGGTTCGATTCCCACCGTGGCCCTGTGTGCGCGGAGTTTGCATGTTCTCCCCGTGCTGCGGGGGTTTCCTCCGAGTACTCCGGTTTCCTCCCCCAGTCCAAAGACATGCAGGGTAGGCTGATTGGCGTGTCCAAAGTGACATGTGAATGTGTGTGTGATTGTGTGCACTGCAATGGATTGGCACCCTGTCCAGGGTGTACCCCGCCTTGTGCCCGATGCTTCCTGGTATAGGCTCCAGGTTTCCCCGTGACCCTGAAAAGGATAAAGCGGTATAGAAGATGGATGGATATTTTTCCAGATAGGCTCACAGAACGCCTCTGACAAAAGAACAACAAAAGAACAACGCAGCACGCATAGCCACACGCAGTCTAATGAAGTCTTAAACAAGGATTATTTTATTTTATTTTTTTTTTGCTGTTGAAACAATCAAACTAACCTAGCAGGGCAAAATATGAAAACAAAAAGCTGCACTTCAACCTGAATGCGTCATCGTTATGTTAAACTTTAATTGCCTCTCGAATGAAGCCACTCGTGTATTCAGAGTTAACAGCTCAATAAAACAACGGTAACCTAGTCAGAAGCGAAGTACATGAGCTTAACATAAAGACAGGACTTTGGACTTGGACAGATTGAGCGAGAATGAGAATGAGGGAAAGGAACGTATCGTCAATCTGCACATGCTCAATAGGAACCGAGTGGTCCATCTGGCACATGCGGACAGCTAGGCACTGCTACAGCCCACACTTCTGCTACTCTGCCAGGCAATGTGCAGGAACATAAGAATGAAAAAGAAGGAAAAAAAGATCAGTGAGAAAACGTATATAGCATTATAGAGGTTAGCCTCAGTGTAGAACGTTACTGGGCCATGTAGGAAAGTCAAACATGGGGAATAGGAGAAGAGAAAAGAAAAAAAAAAAAACCCGAAACACTGCAATAGCATTTTATATAATTTCTGTCTTTGACAGTTTACTAATGATGTGAAAAATGCCCATTCCATAGCATCTAAACATACACAAATATCCTAGACCCAATTACTCATGTGTACACACACACACACACAGTGATACAACCCGTAGGGCTTTATCGAGACATGACAGAAATAACACGACTGCGTGTGTGCAGGGGGAAACGGCGAAGACGTTGTAAAAGGGGAAGAAGAACGGAGGAGAGGAAGAGGAAGTAGCTGAATTGGGAATCTGCACCACGCCTGACAGTTCGCAGCGCTGATTTTCAGTACAGCCGTGCTGGGCAAAAAAAAAAAAACCCTCGTCAAACACCCGACATTTGCTAGTTGTCAAGGTAACCATTTCTCTAGACAGAAGAAAAAAAAAAAAAAACATAATCCAAGAAATTCAAAAGCTCTGCTTAATCGCAGAACGTGTGTTTCATCCAAGCAGCTTTCTGAACAGCACGGCTGATTTAGTGAAGAACATTTCTGTAACCGAGGAGTGGGCACGAGTCAGGGTTATAATTTGTATCATTATAATTAATCATCACATATCTTATTACTATGCGCCTACTGCGCTCCCGTTGGACGGAATCACTGCATTACTGCGCTCCCATTGGACGGAATCACCGCATTACTGCGCTCCCATTGGACGGAATCACCGCATTACTGCGCTCCCATTGGACAGAATTTTAGCAGTAATAAATGTCAGCCAGAAGAATCTAACATGTTTTTTAAGCTCAAATGGATTCTTGATTTTCAGCGCACTTAAGCAGACTTAGGCAGTGTCCTCCTGAATGAACCACTGATGTAGCACACAGGCCTTCATTTTGTCCATGATCACACCGCAACAGTGTAAAATATCGTACTACCAGTTACCAGTGCATGCCTCTTGAAAACATGACATGAGTGCGAGAAACAGAAGTTTATCCGTTTCATATAACAGGACTATTTTTAAACCTTCCAGCTCTGAGAGATGGTTCTGCAGAGGAATGGCTTTAGACAAGCATCTGATTGGTTTCTAAACAGAATGGGGAAAAAGAATTCTGTTCCCTAAATCAATTTCGAAAGCCAATATCAGGAGTCTGTTATAGAACCCAACTCTGCTAGCGCTCCCCAATCCCAGCGCACGCTCGACAACCGAGTCCCCGTCACCATAGCAATTTCTAGTGGCTCCAGAACCTGAATGGCAGCTTGTCATAATGACTCCGCCGCTTTAGCCGTGACATTTAACACACATTCATTTCACATTTCTGTGCAGCATTCATTGAGAAAGAAAAGACGAGGGAGGAGTGAGATGCAAGGGTTTACTGTGAAGCTGCAGATTAGTTTCAATATATACTGTATGCTTTGTACACAAGGACAAAAAGAGGGACAAAAAGAGAAAGAATTACAAAAGAAACCGTAAGAAACATACGCACATCAGTAGTGTTCATGCCAGGTCTACCACTTTCTGAAAGTGTATTTCAATACAAAACAGTGTAATCTGATTCAACACGTTTCATTATAATTCAGTACAGACACAATTCTATACTGATGACGGAAAAAAAAAGCAGCAGTCTTTATATCTGCAGAATCTTTACCAGCATGTCTAGTTGAATGGGATATAGGCCTGTATTAGCTGGGGTTATTTTTACAGACAGTAAAATATGGTGGAATATTTCCAGACACAGGCACATGCAGCCCCGAAAAAAAAAATACCGACATGACTGATTCAGACGAGACTAAAATCCCAGAGATAATTACACTACGACACCTTCCTGTGTCAAACTAGTCCAATCCGAACAGAGCTTAAGCCTGAATAAAACAGAGCAGCTGTCTAACACGGCTACAATGTCACTGTTCATCATTATTACCGTATTGGTGGAAAAGATACGTTTACTACAAACCTGTAATACGCAAACGAGCTGCATATGCAACAACTTACCTGCAATTCTTATTGTGTTCTTTAAAGCGCACCTATTATGGTTTTGAAACGTGCCTAATTTTGTTTTAAAGGTCTCGTACAATAGATTTACATGCATCCAAGGTCACAAACACTTTAACGTGCTCATAATTTAAATTGCATCATCACCTTCCCCCCCCAGTGTCACAAATGACTCGTTAAATGATTCGTTCTAAAGGATTCATTCTAAACTCCTCCTTTCAGAGAGCATACTCTGCTCTGATTGGTCAGATGTCCCAGTCTGTTGCGATTGGTCTACCGGTGTCAGCGAGCAGCCGATGAAGACGAGAGGCGGGGTTTTCTGTTACAAACCTATGTAGGTTAGCACAGGAAGTAAGTCTGGAATCACTAACGACTCATTTCAGCTGTTCAGAATCGATTCCTTCTTTTGGGAGTCAATAAATCCATTTGTCGTGCGCTTTGATTTTTGAAACTTTGCAGACGTTTGTACATTCACAAACAGCTCGATAACACACTACATGAAAGGTCATATTTGAAAAACCATAATAGGTGCATTTTAAGTGTCTTACACAGAGTGCGTAGACATGCTGGTGTGTAGCGCTGCTGTCTAAGGAAAAAAAATATTCTCTACATTAATGAAGGATTATCTATAACTCGACGGGTTCATCAGTTTACTTTATAAAGCGTATTACAATCATAGTGTGTCGCGAAATAATGATATTTTGTCCATTCTGTGCTTCCCTACTGTCTCATGACAAATACGACAAGTGTACAAGTCGATATAACAGTCTCCGGTATATCACAGCATGTGCTTATGGCATCGAAGACAACATTAAATTCCATATAAAGCTGCAAAAGCATCTCAGCAACGCAGTGATTAGATTTTGGAAACTAGGAGAATATTTAAAACGTAGCAACACCGGTGAAATCTGCCTCGGCCGGCCATTTGTGATTGGACCAAGAAAGACAGATGTTAATACCAGATGTGAATGAGGCCACAGCCGTGTGCTGTTACGTGACTGTAACCCATAGCTGCAGTTTATTTGATGGCAAGCTGTCAAAAATGCGACAACGACTGTACTCATTCCAGCTTATGCTCATTGCCTAAACTATATCGATTTTCATACGCTAATACGCAATACAAATCTTCTCTACAGATGTTGAGGATTCACTCTGGATGGAGTAGATTTCCAGCACATGGAGTGCTCTAAAAAGCCTTGACTCTTGTAAAAAGCCTTTTGTTTACTGTCGGCTGTTTCCATAGCAGTGGAGGAAGGTACCGGGGCGTATCTGAAATTAAAGGGAAAGGAAGCTATTCAGCAGTACGCAGCCTACGTACTCATTTAACAAGGCTGCGAATGACACACATCGACTTGAGATTGCACAGAGGGAGGCCTCCAGAGGGGCTAATCTTTCCCCAATCTCCCTCTTTCAGGCACCTTGCGTCAGGACCAGCCAGGGCCTGGAGTAATTGTCTCAGACTGGGGTTTCTAATTCTATCGCAGTGAGGGCCCGACAGGGTCTCAACCGTAATGGAAGCTGATCTGGAGGGCAAACAAAGGGCTCTAGGTGTGTGTGGGCCACCACTTGCCTTTCAGAAAGCCCCCATCTCTGGCTCGGCCCCGGTGTCACTTCCAATCGTCCTCGAGCTGAGCAGCACCACGCTGCCCCAGCTTTCTCATTTTCTCCTCATCAGAAACCTGTCTCTGCAGGAGAAGTGGATATGCATGAATTAAAGCTAAGGAGAATTACGATCGAGTTAACACGGGGGACTGGGAAAATTGAGTCTGGAAAGAGGGAGGGTGCGAATATGAGAGAGAGAGAGAGAAAGAGAGAGAAAGAGAGAGAGAGAGAGAGAGAGAACTTCTGTGAGAATCTGAAACGAGAAACCGCTCTGGCGTTTAGCATAACGGTGTTAAGACGTTACCGGGGTGACCTTGTTTGGTTGGGTCAAAGACTAAAAATAAACTCGCACTAATCGAACGCTGAATGGAGCGATGAAATTCAGCTAATCTGCAAAGAAAACCAGCAAAGACGACAAACCAGTGTGTTTCACCCGACCTTAGATTAAACCTTAAGATCTACTCGACTGTCACAAAACAACAGTTAAGAAGGTAAGGAAAATTGTCCTACGGTGATGAAGGAAAGCACGGCCTCCACGCCAAACACAAAACCCCGTCGGCTTTCACCCTCTTGTGTAGCTACGGTACGTTTTTACTGATTATTGTCGCTTAAGGTAAAAAAAAAAAAAATTAAAGAAAAGATCGAGCACACCTTATAGACATATGCAGTGCAGCGGTTCTTTCGAAGATGATGCTCAATTAGGATAATTATCACACATCACATTTATTTATTCAGATCTACCTGATTCCTGGTACACTCTGCGCGAATAATAGTCGCTTACCATAGACGGCTGTCAACTTGTCGGCGTACGCAGCGTTGTATCGCACATCAAACCAGACAAGGACATGTCTACGGAGATGTTTTAAACCCATAATCACCGTTCAGTAACTCGTTCGGATCCGGAGAGGTGTATTACTGGGTCTACAAGTAGAAGTGTACAAGGTACGGATCAAATGAAACGAATAAACAGCACAGTTGCAATAAATACGTGCTTGTGAAAAGGCCTGGGGTACAGTCTGTGTTCCAGTTCGTCCATATAGAGTATCAGTACTGAACACAATGATACTACACTCTGGTTCAGTATCGAACGTGTGACAACGATAAAAACGGAGGAGAAATTCTAGTGATCAGAAATAAGTCAAAGTATTGAGTCACCACACAACATAATAATAATAATAATAATAATAATAATAATAATAAGGCTTGATCGTGGAGTGTCAATACATCAGCACCATTCCTATACATCTCCAACACACTGCCTGACCTGAGGGATGAAAACAGGTCGAAGTAGGAGAAAGGTGACCACAAGGACAGCTACATCAATCAGTTCAATTAGTGCATGCTTGACTGAAATTCAAAGACAAACCATTTTCCGATCGATATATGTAAAGAAAACGTAATGACCGTGTCCGGTCAGTGTGAAAAATAAAAATAATCAGGTGCAAAGGTTTACGCACAAACCGAGCATGAAAAAGGTCGATCGATCGTCTCGGCTTTCCGATGAATAATACTGGCAGACCTGCGAGTTCTTACAGGTCCAATCAGTATTCACGATCACTCTGTGGTCATGTCTGTGAAGCGCCAAGTAAAAAGAGGGCTAGCAAAATAAGGTGAACGTGATGCTTGATGAAGTAAACGCTATAAACTATGAGGGCTCTCACACAGGCAGTTTTGTCGGAAACGGAGCACGGTTTGCATGAAAAATCGGTCAAGTGAAAGCTGTTGTGCGGACCGGGAAGCGCGCTGCGGCACCGAACCCGAGACTACCTGCAGGAGGTGGTCCCAGTTCGTCTGCACTGGAACGGAGCCGTGATTTCCGTGAACGTGAATGCGACTCGCGCTCGGGTCCGCACTTGTTCAGGTAGTAAAGTAACCCGTGCACGTGTTTTATCCGATGGCGAAATCATTAGTTTCCACAACACACGTGTACCATGAGTGGCAGGGGAACGTTGCGGGACGCAGAAGAGGCGGGTCGCGTCGTGTTCTCCGTGCGCCTTTGTGATGACGCGAGACGAACGCGAATGCACCTGGGTCCGATAGAATTTAGCGAGTCTGAAACCAGACCAGCGCTGCGGGGATCGCCATGAACAACCGCACTCGGATTCGGACCGCGGCAAACGAGCCGAGTGTCTAAACCACCTTATCCGAGGTGACGTTTAGCACGGTGTTCCATAAACGCACACAATTAGAAACTTTATTGCACGTCTGAAGCTCTTAGAAGACGCTACACACTGTCAATCGATCATTTATACATACAACCTATACGATGACACTCAACATGCACAGTAATAACACTGACGAGCAAGGCTACTTATTTACCGAGCCTCATGATAAAGTCTGGTAGGCAACATCAGAAAACCCACCTAAAGTCTATCGTTTTGCACAAACGCGGCAGCCGTGTCACTGATGCGACCCGATTAAACCGGTTCCCCCGTATGAGAGCTTCTCTCCAAGCTTCATTTAAACCTGCATTTAATGAGCATTATATTCTCGGTTCTGATTACTTGCCCACTGTAAACCTGTAGTATTCGGTGTAATATAATAATTGGGATAACATTGTCAACCATAATAAAGCACTGTAATTATATGCAAATGTGGTATTCCAGCACGTTGCTTAAGGCACATGAGCAAGTAGCGCTTCATTCTTGCTCGGGTTAGATCACTCCACAAAAAAAACAAAACAAAACAAAAAACCCCGCCTAAAAACGTTCCAACGCTACCTCCCGCACCCGCCTTAAGCATTATTCTACTGTCATACTTCATCCACTAATAACTCGGGGTGAGAAATCTCTCGGTACATCTCGAGTCTCTCTTTAAACAATTCTGCACCCATGCACGGACGTTCAGAAGCAGAATTTTTACAATAGTATTTTAAATGAAAAGGCGCAAAACGGCCCAAACACAATATGAAGCAAGTCGTTAAAACGTCCACAAGTTGAAACGGGGAACGTTTTGCATGCTGCGTGTTCCAGCTGAGCTAGCAGATTTGATGGAGAACAAACTCAAACCCGAGCCGTCCATTTCGAAACCGACTAAGTGTGCGTGTTTTGGATTTTCTGAATTAGAAGGACAAAAAGAACTAGACGAGACGAATGCTGTGTGAAAACACTAAATCACAACACATGTTCGCAGCTTGATTGGTGAAGGGCGGGAAAAAATCAAATAAAATTGCGCCCTTCATGCTCAACAGAGAACCTTCAAGAAAGTTGCAAAGCCTCTACAGTATTCAGAAAAGGCGAAGTGAATGACCAGGTTTCATCTCTAAACATTTGCGTACATGCTACTCAGAGTTCTGCTCAAATGTTACAGATACAAGATACAAGATACAGCGTGAACGTTCTGTATTGAGACTATGTTTAGAAGCTAGACACATCAACATGCACTTTGAAATCTACACTCAATCATATGTGGCCTAAAGATTCCTACCCTGACCGAAACACCCCACCCTACTGAGACTCTGATCTTACTCTCTATATTCACACAACTCACTACAAGCTTTTTCGCACAGAACATGCAGCGGCGTATTGCTTTTGCTGTGCTCGCAGTCAGACACGCAGCCTTGCACACTCGTACGCAAACCACAGTAACACCCTGCTTCGAGCTTCCTGTCAAAAGATGAGCAAGAGAAGCGTCTTCAAAAAGGGAGGAGCGGGGTCAAAAGGCCGCCTGACAATAAAACGAAAAGAACATCACATGAGCCTGCAACGCTTTCAATTATTCATACTATTTTGATGAAACAAAGCACACACAACATGGCCACACACACACACACACACACACACACACACACACACACACACACGTTCACAAGAATTCTCCCAGAGCAGAAAGGTCTCAAATAGAAAGATCCCAATCAACTCGGATGAAAAGCAAAAATGCTCAGGAGGACATCGCAGAAATGGCCTGACGACGCAACCCTGAAGTGAAAGAGGTAATTTCTTCTGAATCCATGCATACATAATCACCAGCATGACCCTTGGGCTCTTGTTTTGCTCTACACACAGCCTACACACTGCCAAATGAAGCTTTTACATGCAGCCAAGAGGACTGGTGTATTCAAATTAAACAGCACTGCTGTACTCTTTTAAATAAATAAATAAAAAGACAGAATCACAAATAAATTTTGACCAAATGTTCTCAGATGCAGGAAATAAGACCGCAGCGTCTACCTTCGACCACAGTCCTATCACCAGTATGAACACACTAATCTAATTTGCTTAATTGGTTTATCACTCTGTCGAGACACGAGAGCGGAGGATTAAATATAACAAAAAAGGAGAAACGAAGACGTTCGAGGTTATTCACGGCAACTCTGAAAAGGTACGAGTAAGTACAGTTGCAAGTAAGTTTCGATACTCTTCATTTCCAGAGGAACTGGAGACACGCAAGGAGGAACCACGGCTCGGTACACGGCGGAGGAGGAAGTAAGGGTGTAGAGAGCACGTCTTGGCTGCAGAAAGGACCGGGTCATGTGTGCTCGGGTTGAAAAGCTGAAATAGCTGATTGCTAAATCTTTTGGATTAACTGAAATTGTGCAACTCGCGGTGGTTCGAAGAGAACGTCCTGTAAAGGAAACGTCAAGTCACACGACCACAACAGCAAGGGCAAGTAACTGACAATTTCCCCAATAGCACTTGCAAAGAACAATACCAAGAGTTAGACATGATTAAAGGGGTGGAAACATAATACATGCACATTAATTCGAATTTCTATTTACATGCTTTTCCCAGTCTTTTTACCTGAAACATGATCAGTGGGTTTTTTTTTTTGGCTTGTGCTGGGGTCCATAAAGGAAGATCCAGAGGGCCCCTGATTTTTCCCATTCTGTAACAGTGGTGGAAATTACAGCTCATTATTATCAAATATTACATTTATTAATGAGCTCTTATAGATGTTGGCCTGTTTTGACTGGTATAACTGGTTCTATTCAAACTTCAATAATAAAAGAAAATCCATATGTGAGACATCACACAACTGTTGCACACAACTGACTTAGTCTTTGTATACTGTAGCATTATATAATTTCCCTTCACTTCAACCAAGAGGCCCAAACCTGTTCCAGCATGATTATGCCCTGTTAGAGCTCCATGAAGACAAGGGTTGCGACCGAATATCCCTTCTAGCCTACTACACAGTAGACGAAAAGCAGTACCGAGAATTCGGACATGCTACTCCTTTTGCATATTCACAAAACAGTAGGCGGATGACCTGCTGCTTCTACTGAGATTGTGCAGTATGGAACCACTGGACACTGGATACTGCGATATCCCAAAAGGCAACGCAGAAGAGCTGTCAGAATCCAAGCCGCGTAGTACATACGGACTGCGTTCACGCTTACACTGATCAGTACGTACTGTATCAACGGCCGAGCAGGAGGTACTGAATCGAACTCAGTAGGCCCTGTCACAGCACGCCATTTCGAACACAGCCATGGTGTGCCAAGGATGGAGTGGAAGAACTCGAGTGTCCTGCACAGAACCCTCACTTCAACCTCACCGCACAGCTTTTGGGATGAACTTCAACACAGACTGCACGCCTGGCCTCCTCATCCGACGTCGGTACCCGACCTCACTAACGCTCTCGTAGCTGAACGAACACGAAAACCCGCGCCAAAACCTGAAAACAGAAAAGGGGGACTAATTCTGGAAGAGGATCTTCAGATGAGGTGTCCACAAACTTTTGGCCATACAGTGCATTTTACAGTTAAAGAGATCTCTGGCTGAAAGAAGAAGAAAAAAAAAAAAAGTTTGAGAATACCAATCTGAAAATAAACTTCCCAGTCCCTATTGCACAACGCAACGTTTGAATTCGATTTCATAATCCTGCAGCGTCTTCTGGAGCCGAGCGATATGACGGCCCCCGTGTTATCACTACTGCGTATCGTCTGTGTCTAACGCTATAAAACGACACGCTGGAGCGTGCTCAGTGCAATCAACTGACCTTCATGGTGCAAGCGCCAACACAGAGCACTCTATAAGGCCCACGTCATGTGTTTTTCAGGTACTTCTGCCTCTCTGTGCGCGCGCACACACACACACACACACACACTTCGACATGATTCGAACATCGCAGCAGAATCACAGGAATATCAAACGTAATAAACAGATATCGTTATTGTTTTATCATCCGACAGTTCAGGAGGAACTCGCTGTTTACTGTTAAACCCGACATTTACTCCTACTAGTCCTGCCTCTACTCTTCCTCGATCTGTCAGGTTCTGCTTAAATTCAAACATACCCAAGACTGCACTGGAAGTGTAAAATCGCCGCTGTGATGATTTCCACAAAGCAGAACGTAATAACTGGCTGTGTTTACGTGCAAACGTTTTCACCAGTCTGGTTTCATTTATTCCGATGGCAGATTCTTTAATCGCGCACATTAGAGCTGCAACATCTAATCGATAAAGTCGATAATAATCGATTATGAAAATCGTTGTCAACCAATCTCGTTATGGATTAGTCGGTCTGCGCACGGCACGGGGGAGATTTACTCGTTACGATACTTCTCTTCAGAAAACACGCTTCGGAGAGTAAATACTAAAGCTGTGTCCCAAATGGAGTACTCTACACTTACACTATGCACTGTGTACTCTACCGTCTAGTGTGTGGATTTTAGAAAGGTAATATCGTCTCAAAAGGAACACAAGCGGTTTTTTACTAAAGTATAAGCCACTTCCTAGTCGACGGCGCATGACGTCATATGCGCGTAATGTGACGCCGCTAACTTTAGCTTAATACCCAGAGTCACCGACAATGCTCTATCCAATTAAGTGAAAGAAAAATAAATAAGTAAATAAATAAATCGGCCATCTAACGATTATGAAAACAATCGTTAGTTGCAGCTCTAGTGCACATGCATCCTAAGCTGCGCGGTCTGCAGACGCATATGTTAGGTGGAACCTGATTAAAAATTAAGCACGTGTGGAGCGAGGTTCCACAACGAGAAGCATGAAAGCCCAGTCAGTACATTCAGCTATGCAATCGCTCTGCTTGTGTTTTATAAGAAGTTTTGCATTGTATCCGTCTCAGCAAAACATCGTCTGAGTGCGATTACCAAACAGACAGTAAGGAGAAGGGTTCGTGACCGCAATAAAGTTGCTCAATGTTTTAGATTGGCATGACGTCCAGGGTCAAGGATGGTCTAGTCGCTTAAAATAATAACATCATCAAACGCACGCATCAGTAAAACACATAAAATGCCTGTACTTGTGCCAACGTTAGCAACGTTAAAGGTTCCTGTTTAAGAATAACTGCAGAGGAAACGGGTTTGATGGGCATTTCTCGGCTGTTTTGCCCGGTGCAAGTTCCATCCTGTGAAATTTTAAAAGGTCAATTCACATCCCACATCTGCCTCAAAACGATATTTCGATCAAATTAAAAATCTACAGTACGATCTGCATTTTCTTACAGAGCTGTTTTATTGCACAAGAAGTGCATGATGACAAACGTACAAGTGCTTGATTCTGATCGCGAACATAATCAGACACAGAAGTTCTACACGGCTATCGCTCTTCTACTTAATGGATCATTAAAAGGATAACCCAGGGTTTTTCGTTTAGGTTAACCCCAAGACGGTTTATGTTCACATTTTTACATGTTTACATGTAAGCATATACACAAACCTTTGAGCAGTTTTTAACGGATTATTACGCTGCCTGTAACCATGGCTATTGTTTTAGAAAATTGAACGGTCTTACAAACAGGTCTCTTTCCCATTCCTCAATAGCCTGATTCGACTACCCAGTGCTACACCATGAGAAATGACAAACTCACCACAACAAGCAACTCCAATGCACTAAACAGACCCTTGTTAAACATGATGGATTATTAACCATGCAAGACAGACATTCACTGCCAATTTCACTGTCACCTTAAACTGCAGTTTTAGTCCTGTATTCAAAATGTCCCGTAAACCTGAGACATGAGGACAAACAGAATTACCTCACTTAGGGACTACGTTTACATGGACAGCAGTAATCTAATTATTCTGAATAAGACAATATTGTGATTAAAGTGTTTATATGAGTTGCTTTTAGAATACTCCTTTCATGTTCCTGTTTTACATGTTATAGAACAT
>JANDJT010000164.1:12059123-12078044 GCA_024331685.1 Stegophilus panzeri
ATTTTATTGATATTTTGCTTCTACGAGACGATGCACTTTAAGGACCAGTCTAATTTGATGTGAAGATTTGTACATTAGCAGGAATGTAGGTGAAAGCAGCGGTCTGTTTATTTAAATGTGAAAGTGCAATAAAAATATGTTGTCCCTAAAATCAATCAATAACCATCATAAATAATCATGATCTCAATATTGATCATAATAACCGGGATTATCATTTTGGCCGTAATCGTGCAGCCCTAACTGATGCAGTAACACATAACGTAAACGTGACATCCGCTACAGCCTGAACAAACTACAGAGCAGTATCTCAAACTCGAGATAGTTTTCTGTGTTACGGTTTACTGTGTTTGGATTTGTTTTATAAACCTCCGATGCAGCCATTAAATCTCCTACAACGCCTGGCTGAGTGAAGACTTTTATAAAGTCACAGTTTTCGATTTGAGACACAGTTCATGACGAGACAGCAGCAGAAAGAGAAACTAACAGAGCTCGACTGTGTGTCTCACGTGTTTTGTCTCGGCTCCGTCTAATGGATATTGTTCTTAATCCTCCAGATGTACATAAAGTAAACAGTATGTGAAGCATCAAATATGACCCCAACCTTTTTTGTGTGTGTGCGCGCGTGTGTGTGTGTGTGTGTGTGTGTGTGTGTGTGTTGGTTGCCGGGGAAAGAGGGGGACATTTCAAAGGGAGTTTAAATGGCATTTGGCTTCCAAGGAGAGGCCTATAAACCATTTAGACAGAAAGAGAGAAGCAAAACAGAGGCAGGAATGTTCCTGTTCACTGATGCACCAAACACACAGCACTGAGGAAAGAGGATGGACAGAGGAACACACAATGACCAATACAAAAGACACACTGCTCTGAACTGAATTGGTATGAAAAGGGAACAGAGCAGACATGCAGCTGACCCACACACACACACACACACACACACACACACACACACACAGTCTATAATCCGTCCCTGCAGGATTTTCTCGATCGCAGAAATGAACGCAAAATCAAGCGGACTCTGCAATATTTGCAGTAATGCAATTTTTCTAAATTACTGCAGATTTGGGCGGAGACGTGTCATGTGACGGCATCACGACGTGCATTCGGTCAAAGCCATCGTCGATTCACGTGCCTCGAACAAGAGTACAGCTAAAAAGTAAGTCTCATTTACCAACAAACATCACGGTGAAAGAGCGTGCAAAATTATTTCATCCAACTGCAATTTCACCAATTCAAGTAGTTTTCAACAAAAAATTATATATAAAACTTTTTAAAAGAGCCGCTGCAAAATCAAGCATTTCTGGCCGCAACAATCACAATACAACCCCACTAAACCCGTACAGACTGTACATATTCCCTGGCATATACATTTAATGTTATTTTAGCTTTATATACATACACATATACACATACATTTTATATATATATATATATAAAAAAAAAAACACACACTTTTTTGTTTTTTTAAAGAGGTCTCGTGTGAACATCTCAGCCACATAAATACACGCCCAAATCTTCATATATTAGCATCAAACAACGCTGTTAAGCTATGCAATCATTTTAAATAAATAACTTTACACATGAACAGTCCACATTTACCATTTTAGTGAAACCATCATCACTTATTTGACATTTATGCCCCTCCTCCCAAAGCTGGAAGGCAGAACTGTAGAAGACAGCTGGAAGTGATGTAGAGACCTTCACACAGGTCCTCGTTCAACCTAAAGACTGGAGCTCGTCTCAGGTTCGGCTCAAACAAGAAACAAAACTCGTCAGGAGCAAAAACGGTGTTTCTGGAGTGCTTGGACACTAGACGGCCTCGGTGTGCTTCACCAGCGCATTTTACACACACACACACACACACACACACACACACGAATCCCTCCAGGATTTATTTTTACAGAAAACATACAGGGTTTCTGCTTAAATTAGTGCCGCGTGTAATGGAGGTCATTGTTACAAGACGGACTGTTATTGGATCTCTCACTAGCCATGCTACCAGTGTAACCGTGGCAACCAGCAGTGACCAGTTTGGGGGAGAAACAATGCAAATTTAATTCTGGCAGAACTGTTCATCAAAACAGAAAGTCTAAGCGTTTCGGGCTTTGAGGGACTTTTCTCCAGCGAACAAATGTTTGTTGTTGCTTTGTCTGAGAATTGTTTTTACACACACACACACACACACACACACACACACACACACCAGTTGATCCATAATAAAGAACCCTAGAAAACAGTCCTGAACTAGAGCATGAGCTGTCTAGAAATGTTGCCTGTATAGTCATCCACCTTCTGGATGGAAAACTACATTAACAAAATGTCTCTCTCTCTCTCTCTCTCTCTCTCACACACACACACACACACACACACACACACTTCCACAGTCCTTGCTACAGGCATCAGGTAGGGGTTTTATCACATGCAGGGTAAAGACAAAATCCAACTCCAAGACTTAAACCTAAAACTGTAAAAACATGCTTCTTCCGCGGTGCGCATCAACTCACACAACGAGACGCTCCTCAATGTTCTTCTCACAGCTAAACCACAAGCACTAAAGCTAGTGTGTGTTTAAAAGCACAGATTTGCCCGATTTGACCACAAAAGAATAAAGAGGTCAGCAAAACCAGCTGTCTATAGAGACGACAAACAAATTCAACTTCCCACGACAGAAATCTGTAACTGTTACAAAACTTAACCCTCCCACCTTACAACTACCTTCTTTAAATAAAAACTACATCCAAATCTATAAACCACAAACAGATGCTTTGTTTTTGTTCTGATTTAGAAAAATGAAAACATTTCACAAACTCTCAAAGCCTTTATAGATCAGTAAGAAGTAAATCCTGAGGATTGTTCCCATATCGTGCCACCTCGAAAACGTATCCAGAAACCCATGGCTCCCTTCCAGTCGCGTTCAGCTGAACCCCTCTGTCACCTCCCACGCCAACGCTCACGTAGGATTTCGCATTTTGTTGGGGCGCCGAGGTTTGATTTATACGTGAAGCGACTTCTGAGAGGAGCAGATAAAAAAAAAACTAAAAAAAAAAACACGCAACTAACGTCGGCTTCACGTCTTCGCTACGCAGCGAAAAGGGAAAAAACCTCAGACGTTTATCCAGCCATGAATCACAGGCTTCCAGGGATGATGTGCAGATTATTTTTCTTTGGAACCGGTCCAAGGAATCTGGCAGAATAAACGTTTCAACTTAATTAGAGAACCAGATGTCACCTGTTAAAATGGGCTACGCTAGCGAAAGCGTTCTCTGTTGCATTTAATATCGTATTCGGTAAAAACATCTATCTGTGTTAGCTAGTCTGTCTCGAGCTATTTACAGTCTGTGAAAAAGTTTGAGAGGAACTGGCCTGTGTGTGTATCTGTGTGTGTGTGTGTGTGTGTGTGTGTGTGTGCGCGTGCGTGTGTATCTCTGTGTGTGTGTGTGTGCGTCCTCCGAGGCTTCTCCCTGAATATTAGCAGCCTAATCATGTGAATTATTATACTGCTTATTAGACGTGTGCCAAATTCTAGTTTCACTGTTTCCATCGCTCCTCCTTAATGAAAACAGAGCTGGTGAAGTTAACAATATCGTTCTTAAACAAACAAATAAAAAAAAAATCCTACAAAATACATCAACAACTCTATTTAGAAAAAAATCCGTAGAATAAATACAATAATAAAATGTTATGTAACAGTACATTTTGATTCTTTGTCACAACCGTGGGAAAGCACTCAATGGCTTAACAAGTTCAGATGTTATGCAATATCTACAGATCACACGCGTCAGATGCTTGCTTACACACACACACACACACACACACACCTTAGCATTAGTGTCACTGACCACGTCCACTTTCCAAATCAATGACGTACATTCCCTTGTTCATATGTTTCAGTATTAAACGCTCACGTTTAATTTCGAATAAGCGACCGTATTTATGTGCATGTATTCTCTCTGAAGCGGGTCTTAACTATAAATGAACAGCAGCGCTGACGAATTTCACCAGACAAGTAGACGTTCATAACCGTGTTGTACTCCGCTACTAAGCTTTAGCAATTTCTGGACACACCGTCTCCGCTCTCACATTCAGAAAGCATGAATCAATAGAAGTGAGGTAAAGCCAGCGTGACGAGAAACTCCAGTCTTCAGTAACAGCTCATGACCCTGCAACCTTGACCAGGACTCCATTTCCTGTCTCTGCTTCACACCGTGGAACCAGATGACAAGACGGGCTCCATCTTGAACGTGACACACAGGAGGGACTGAGAAACGGACGCTTAAAAAAACAGGAGACGCAACTGCCACGACACACACAGACAATACATGACTCAACTTCCCTTCACACTAATAATCAGCTTAGATCTGAAGAACAGAAATATCTGTCTGCAGATAATAATAATCAATGCAATTACAGATCCTGAAGTCGGACTGCATGCTGGAGCGCAAACTATCCTCCAAATCATAGAATATAAACAGGATGTAAGAACGTATACGTAGAAATGGACGAGAGGGAAAACAGAGAACGATTATAGTGGCAAAGTTTACAGACATTTCTGTCGATCGGATTTATGTGCATGTTACATGTAAGCCAATACAAAAGTTATGTGCGTCAGGAGCAAGGTTTAGCACCAGTGTTACCATAACAACAAGGATAGCTCGGTTCTGGTCGGCACGTTCAGCTTGTAATCACGTTGCTTGAGTTTTACATTTCCATCAAAACCTCGTCCGAGTGTGAATATTAAACACACAGCACGAACAAGAGTTCCCATTTGCACCACGTTCTGGAACGAGGATCCTCCGGTTGTCAAAATGAACATGAAATGCACACCAGCAGATTTACCACCGCGGTGTATAACACCTTTACTCCTGATCTTCTAGTGTAACAAAACATCAAAAAGCCACTCTTTGGGGGGGGGAACTAGACAGGAAATAAAGGGTTGCACAAACCACGTGCATGTCCCACGTCCTCGCTGAACGTCAGGTGAATTGCAAAAACCGGGCCAAACTCATACTGAACCAGACCTGTACTCAAAACCTTATTTTTAGTACCCACCCGACTGTACAATTCATTTAATATATCACACACACACACTTTTTTGCACAAGGAGAGCCTCATGAGCCAAATGCACATGTGCAGATTCCTCAGACACCTACTACTCTTCTATTTAAAGAGCACCTATTATGGTTTTGAAACGTGCCTAATTTTGTTTTAAAAGATTCATACAATAGATTTACATGCATCCAAAGTCAAAAAAACACTTTAATGTGATGATAATTTAAACTGAAACATTACCCCTCCCCCCGTGTCAAAAGCGACTCGCTAAATGATTCGTTCTAAAGGATTCATTCTAAACAATTCCTTTTAGAGAGCATACTCTGCTCTGATTGGTCAGATGACCTAGTCTGTTGTGATTGGTCTACCGTCATCAGCGAGCATCCGATGAAGACCAGAGGCGGGGCTTTTTGTTACAAACCTACGTAGATTAGTACAGGAAGTAAAGTCTGGAATCACTAACGACTCGTTTCAGCTGTTCAGAATCGATTCCTTCTTTTGGGAGTCGATAACTCCGTTTGTCGTGCGCTTTGATTTTTGAAACTTTGCAGACATTTTACATTCACAATCAGCTCTATAACACTACATGAAAGGTAATATTTGAAAAACCATAAAAGGTGCACTATACTATTAATATAATATATTGTACAAGCATTACCTGCCAAATTTCCTTCCTCAATCGGTTAACTGTAATCCGCCAGTGGCGGTGGAGATGTAAAGATGAAGGTTTTTATCCTGATTAAGCTAGGTATATGATTGTTAACAGATTATTACACTGCATGTAAGTCTGTGGTGTGGTATGGTATGTAGGTCCTGCTGATCTTCAGAAAGCTCCAAGGTTTTTCCAGGGCTTGAATATGTGCTGGGAATTACAGCAGGTATCTTCTCTGCAGTGCAGTGCACATTTCTGTTCACTGCACCAAGTGAAGCGTTCCCGTCCTCCCCGAGTGAAACCACTAAACCAGCACAGAAACTAATGAACCTCGTCTATTAAAGCGTGAAAACCGGACTGCCTCGGGCCATCATCATCTACAGCAAAGCTCACTTGTAAAAACTCATTCACCCGGATTCGTGAAATGCAATAAATCAGCTGGGAAAATGAGAACTCCATTTCCTACAGCACTCCACATCGTCCAACAACAACAACTCAATCTATGCAGCTGTTTGTGTACAAAATGAGTCAGTCGTTTGAGGAGGATCTAAAACACTGCAACACTTTTCAATCACCAAGATCTCTGAAGTAAAAAAATAATAATTGTTTATTTATTTATTTATTTGAGAGAAATAACTGCATTGACCAGTAGACAGGAGTCATGTAGTGAATCTGTATAGCAAGGTTAATCACAAGAACATCATCTCTTCTAAGCAACAAAACAGTCTACATATCTAATATTTCTAACTCATTCTCAGCGGACCTCAAAAGCGATATCTACCTGAATTATCGAGGCTCGTTGTTAGTTTCTACTTTGTCTAGCTTTCTAATCTCTAAGCTAACCTAACTAAAACAACAACAACAACAACAACGCGACTAAAAAACGGTTTATTCAGTTTATACTCTGCCACGTTTTCACCAAGCCTTTCCCAGGTAATGTAGCTAGTTAAATACATATAATAAGATTTAGACATTAAGCAAAAACAGGCCAATAAAACCACCAGGAAAACGATTCGCTTGCATGTAAAAGCGTGCTCAAGGGAAGAGAAAACAAACTCACATTAGCAGCTCTGCTAGCGTGTCTCGGTCCTTAACTTTAGCATTTAGCAATGTCCTTAAACGCTTACAGCAAGAAAGAAAATTTCGCAAACAAGGAAGTGCATTGAGTTTAAAAAAAAGAAAAAAAAGAAAGAAAACAACAGAGCTTTACTGCTTACCTTCGTCCAAAATGTGAGCTACATCTACACAATTATACTTGATATTTCCCTCCCGACGCTTGATTTTCCCATTTGAGGCCTTCCCAATCAGCGGGCTAGAGTTCGAGGGTATCCGACAAAGGCGCAACACATCTCAGTCCCGGGCTCACGAGAAGCCGCGGTGCACGCACACACACATACACACAGAGAAAGAGAGCGAGAGAGAGAGACAGAAAGAGAGAGAAAGAATGAGAGAGAGACACACACGCACGCACACGCCAGTTAAAGATGAGGTAAAGTTAATTCCTCGCTTTCGATCCGACGAAAATGTTTCTCCAATTGACTCCAGCAGGCGACGGAGAAGAAAGATCATGAAAGCTCCATGATTTTGTTCAAGCGACCTGCTTATTACGGTAACCGCGTGTCGGTTTTCAGGTTCGGTTTAGAGATTCAGGGCAAATAAAATCCGCTCCGAGCCAAAATAAATCCCCCTAACGTCCGTCTTCTTTTACGAAAGCGTTTCAAGCGGCCTTTGACTCGCACTGCTGACGAAGAGAGGACGCAACCAGTTGAAACATGACCTGCGATAGGCTGCTGCAGATGGGCGGTCACTTGGGTGCTCCACTCAGGACGTGAGCAGTGTCCCAAAATGCCTCCCAGTCGGACATAGTGTGCACTAAGAAGGGTGTAGTAACCAAACATTCGCTCCCTAGATAGTTTGGCTCTATAGGAATTAGGAATCTATTGAGGCTTCCGCCCGTGCACGCGAGCCATTACGGCTCATACGTGCAAAACATTTCTAAAGTCAGTAGCATTAACTGAGCCATAATGACATTGAGGGACTATGTAAACATGCTCGGGAATTTTAAGCAGTTCATGATTTTATTAGAAATTATTTAAAACATACATCTTCTTATTAGAAATGATAGAAATTACAGAACAGCAGCTGTAGTATTCTATGATGCAATTCGAAAGATTAAGATTTCAGTTTCGTTCAGCTCAGTATTTATTTATTTTGTTTATTTGTTGAGTATTTATATATTATTTCTTTATTTATTTAAGCATAACGGCGGCGTAACATTATTTTCACTTTACGTACCAGTAAAGTGGTACCACGGTATCATCCGTACCAGTGGAAAAGTGGGAAGGCTGTTCAAGACTAAAGCTCAATGTATATGTTTAGGCTATTCATTGTTTTCGAATTTGAACACAAATCGTGTTCACGATTTTAAACATCTTAAGTTAAACGAATATATCCATAAAAACTTACTAGTGTCCTTATTAAACTACATCATTGTTGCTCGTGTTATTTATTGCTGCTGTAATGGCGCCATCTGCTGTACAGTGCATGAAGCGCAACCTAACACTGAAGAACTGCATGTACAGTGCCCTCCACTAATATTGGCACCCTTGGTAAATATGAGCAAAGAAGGCTGTGAAAATGGTCTTTATTGTCTTTATTTACCAGTCCCCTGACTTGAAACCCAAAGAAAACCTGTGTGGTGAACTGAAGAGGAGAGTCCACCAGCGTGGACCTCAAAATATGAAGGATCTTGAGAGATTCTGTATGGAGGAATGCTCTCAGATATCTTGCCATGTATTCTCTAACCTCATCAGGCATTATAGGAGAAGACTCAGAGCTGTTATCTTGGCAAAGGGAAGTAGCACAAAGTATTGACTAAAAGGGTGCCAATAATTTTTGCACACCTATATTTAACAAACCTGTGTATTGTTTGCAAATGTTTAACATCCATGAGAGCAGAGTATTTTTGTGATCTTTTTTTAACAAAAGATCAAAAGACAATAAAGACAATTTTTCACAGGTGCCAATATTAGTAGAGGGAACTCTATACCAATGTAAGTCTATGGAGAGATGCAGCGTTTCCCTGATTGATTTGCCTGTAACTCGCTTTGTGGTCATTTTTTTGTTTGTTGTTTTGGTTAATTGATATTTAATGATTCACAACCAAAATTGTCTGCATATTAGAGGTCCTCCTACGAAGTGGAAATATGCAATTTAAAAGTGTTTAAATTGAAAGTGATACTGTTTAATATATTAATAACAAAGTGGCGCCATCTGCTGTTCAAGACGCGTGAAGTGCAACTTTGAGCACTGCATTGGAGCCACAACCAAGGAATTCTTTCTCGAAATCACACACTGTAAAGGCTTTGAACGCTTATTTTGCAATAATGTAATTATTTACCTGCATTACATAACAATGTCCACAAACTGAAGGTGCGGGTGTGTTGTGGTTGTGTGTTTGCCCCGACATCACTTACCCCTGCTCTCTAGTGCAACACAGACGCAATACGGTGCACATACACATGTGCGACACATATGAAACAGTAGGAGTGGTGTGATTTTAATCTTAAAATATTTAACAAAGTGATATTAACGGTGGGGGCAGGGTGCCTTAATTCTTAGTACATTTGCCTCGCACCTCCAGGGTTAGGGGTTAGAGTCCCTCCTCTGCCCTATGTGCATGGAGTGTGCTTGTTCTCCGTGTGCTTCAGGGGTTTCCTCCAGGTCCTCCAGTTTCCTCCCTCGGTCCAAAGACATGCGTTGTAGCCTCATTGGCATCTCTAAATGATCTGAGTGTGTGAGTGTGTCCTGTGATGGGTTGGCACCCCATTCAAGTTGTCCCTCGCCGTATGCCCTGAGTTCCCTGTGACAGGCTCCAGGCTCCCCGTGACCCTGTGTAGGATACGCGGTACAGAAAATGGATGGATGGATGGTATCAATGGTGTCTCTTGTAGAGAGTTTGATTTTCAGTTACTAAAGAAGTATTTTCTTTCATTCATTCATCTTCAGTAAGTGCTCAGGGTGGTGGTGGATTCCAGGGAACACTGTGTGTGAGGAGGGAACACACCCTTCAGGGACGCCAGTCCATCACATGCATACACATATCCACACACTCAATCCACCTACTAGCATGTTTTTGGAGGTGCGAGGAAACCAGAGAACACGAGGAAACCCAAGTGAACATGGGGAGAGCATGCACAAAAATTCCACACAGACAGCAACCCCAACTCAGGATCGAACCAGGAACCCAATGCTACCTGCTGTGCAAAGCAAAAAAAAAAAAAAATTAATTCTCCTAAAAAACCTTTTTAATATTCATTCTGAATACAAATATCTCGTGGACTAATACAGATACTTCAGTTTTGTACTCTGTATATGTATCACTGTTATTTGTATTCTTTTAGAGCCAGTCTGGCAAGGGATTTAAAAAGATCCCCAAATTATTTTAAATATATCTTTCCACTGTGAGGAAAATCATCTACAAGTGGCGCAGATTTCAAATGACTGCCAATTTGTCCAGGACTGGCCGTCCCAGCAAATTCCGCCTAAGAGCAGATCATTTGACGCAAAAACAAGTCTCCAGAAACCCCCAGATTTCATCACAGGATTTGCTAGTAAGCCTTGCAACTGTTGGTGTCAAAGTGCATACTCCCCAGGGAGCGTACCTATGTTCCCATTGTCCTATGTTCCCCAGATGTATATGGCACATAATGAACACATGGTGATTTAAATCTGGAGTTAGGCTTCAGCATAAGTGAAAGCTGGGACATGTTCATACTTAACATTTTGTTCCTTTTATGACCGTTTCTGTGTTTTATAGGCTGCAGTATGGCATTTCTTCAGTTTAGTGTATACATTTAACTATTCTCATGCATGAAATTGAACTGTATGAATGTATGAATGCAGACTAGTTGATGATTAATTATTAATTAAGACCTAGTTAATTTTCCAAGTTCACAACTTTCATAAATTTCAATTGTGGATGAAGGATGGACTTTAAATGAAAGTATGTTGTTATTAATTCAAATTCAATTAAGTTTTATTTGTATAGCGCTTTTAACAATGGACATTGTCCCAAAGCAGCTTTACGGAAATATATAATTTCAGGATCTAGATTTAAAATGTATGAATTTATCCCTAATGAGCAAGGCAGAGGCAACGGTGGCACGGAAAAAGTCCCTGAGACAATATGAGGAAGAGACACTGAGAGGAACCAGACTCCAAAGCAGGGGTCGGGAACCTATGGCTTGCGAGCCATATATGGCTCTTTTGGTGATTGTCTATGGCTCAACGGCGGGGCAAAAAATAAATAAAACAATCATGAATCAGGGTTGGGGGTTCGATTCCTGCCATGGTGTGTGTGGTATTTGCATGTTCTCCCCATGCTGCGGGGGTTTCCTCCAGGTTCTCCGGTTTCCTCTCCCAGTCTAAAGACATGCATGGTAGACTGATTGGCATGTCCAAAGTCTCCGTAGTGTATGAATGAGTGTGTGAATGTGTATGTGATGCGATGGATTGGCACCCCACCCTGGGATAGGCTCCAGGTTCCCCGCGACCCTGAAGGATAAATGGTATAGAAAATGGATGGATGGATGGATACATAATTCATAATCGATGCCTGTTTGTCATGTATACATAAACCAATTGCGATGTGGTACAACAAGCTCAAATTTCATTGGACAATGTGAAGCAGAGCAGTAATTTCCCGATCTAATTCATAAATGGGTTGAAAACTCCATAGCCAGTCTGTTTTCAGTTTTTTAACAAAGGTGAAATTGCTAAAAGAACAAAAGACATTTGTATCATTCTTTCCAGTCTGAACGGACAGACGAATTTTCATATTTGGAAGTTGCATTAATGATAAGTAGTGTTCAGTTTACTCTGACTTACAAATGGCATCTTTTATTGATTTACCATTTGATGAAACGATCATAGTTGGTTAAATGAAGTCCAAGTGCCATCCACGGGCCCATTAGGTGAAGTGCAGGCTGTTAAGTCGAGAACACGCGAAATGGGAAATGACATTTATTACATTACCACTTTTTTATTATATTTTGTATACTACATCGTCAAATAGTGCAAATTCATTACAGTTAAATGTGGTTTGGTGTTTAAAGTTAAAAGGTTAATAGAACCCTGGGAAAAGAGTCCTGATTACATAAAATCTTTGGAAAAGTTTACTTAATGTGTGTTAACAGAATATTGATTCGGGGTACATTTTTTTATTGCAAGAAAAGAAAAAAGTACTCCACTGAAATACAATAACATAGAAGAAAAGGGAAGAGAGAGAGAGAGAGAGAGAGAGAGAGAGAGAGAGAGAGAAAATAGCACCTCAATCAGTAAGAAAAATATGATCATAATTCTTCAGAGATTTTACAATAAGAGAAATCTCAGCAAGAAAGACATCAAATCTAGACAAACTGTTGAGAAATTTGTTTTTGTGAATAAAAAAATGTACAATGCAACATAAAGAAATTAACACCAAGATCAATAGCATGGCCACTGCCAGAAAATAATGAAATATATCTTTCAACAAAAATTAGAAATCATATTTTATAAAAGAAGATAAATAATAACTCAAGTCCTCCCAAATATATTTTAACCAGATTACAAGGGTAGAATAAAAAATGAAGCAAAGTTTCTTCTCATCTGAGGAACATAAGAATGACCTCCATGGGCCATATGACGTCACCGTCCGCCAAGATGAGCGGTTAATAAGGTGAAAGTTCAAACAAAGATTTATTTCTAAAATGTTGAAGGAAGGATATTATCTTAAACATAATTCTCTTACAGAAATATAAAAATATATTTATATTAACTGAATAATGATTTAAATCAATTATGCTAATAGTTTAGGTTGCTCAGACATTCCCGCATGCGCAGAAAATGTTTTTTTTTTTTTTTTTTTTTTTGTTGTTTTTCCACAAATGAAAATATATTTGTCTCGTCTGAAGTCAGTTATAAAGCCCGACTAACAAAGCAGTGCAAAGCGTATACATTTTAGGATCCTTTAACCGAAGTGTTTAAATGTTTACATAATTGACGTCATCGAAACAAACTGAATCTGAAGTGACTCTTCATAACTCTTCATAGCCCCTACATAAGTGCACTACATAGGGTGTAAATGAACGGTTTACAGCTTTATGTAGTGCACTTTGTGTGCAGTAGGGAGAGGTTTGGGATTCACCCACGCAACAGAGAACATGGCGGCGCTGCTGCAACATGGAAGCCGCTACAGTAAACACATTAACGGCGGGCGTCTTTGGTCTCTGTCGCCTCGTAAAATTCATTTACACTGCGGAAGGGATAAAACACTTTCCGGTACCAGTTTAGGGAATATCCCGGTATGCAGTAAGTGTGCTGGATGGCGGATTATCGTGCAGCCCAGGCGGGGTGTGAAGTCCCAGTTCATTCAGGTCAGTTAAGTAACATCAGCCTGACAGTTTACAGTAGTAAAGTGAGTTGATGAAATTCAGGACTGGTAATGACATGGTAATCATGTCCGATTCGCCATCTTATTAGTTATGTAATGAAAATCGTGGGAACCAGATCATGAGGTCATGTGCACGACTTAATAACGCCAAAGAAAGAGATCATGGCCACAGCTTGGTACCATAAAGCATAATGACTCCAATATACGAGCATAACTCATTCCACCAAGGAAATAAAAAGAAATAAATTCTCTCTTCATTGTTGCAGAAAAGCTTCTCCTCTATGTAGGTCTTCATGCCTTGTGTAATTTCCTTTCTGCTTGGACAACACAGTGATCACGCTTTATCATCACAGGGGCCACGACTTACAGTTCCCTCTGAAAGTATTGGAACAGCAAGACCAATTCTATTGTGTTTGCTATACATTGGAGACATTTGGGTTCCAGATCAGAAGATGAATACAAGACGATAGATCAGAATTTCAGCTTTCATTTCCTCGTATTTACACCTAGATGTGTTAAACAACTTAGAACATTGAACCTTTTGTTTTTTTTTAACCCACCTTTTGGAACATGTGACGGATAGGTGCTTCTTGCCGTTCAAACTGATTGTTTAAAGAATGAATACTTATGAATGTCTACCCTTGGTTTGAGCACTTTGTTTCACTTGTGAAGACTGACTGCATTTGTTGTTAAAAAGGATAAACCAACATGAAGACCAGAGAGCTGTCTATGTGAGAAAAGCAAGCCATTTTGAAATGAGAAAAGAGGGAAAATTAATCGGAGCCATTGCAGAAGAATTGGGCATGGCCAATACAACAATTTGGAATGTCCTGAAGAAGAAAGAAACCACTGGTGCACTAATATGCAGATGTCAAACAGGTCGGCCAAAGAAAACAACAGTATTTGATGACAGAAACATTGTGAGAGCTGTGAAGAAAAACCCAAAAACAACGGTTAATGACCAATCACCAACAACTTCCACAGGGCAATGGTGAAGGTACCACAACACCATTCGAAGAAGACTTCATGTGCAGAAATATAGAGGCCATACCACATGATGCAAACCATTCATCAACAGTAAGAATCCAGAAAGCCAGATTGGAATTTGCAAAGAAATACAGAGACGAGCCAGAAAAGTTCTGGAACCAAGATTAACCTCTATCAAAGTGTGGAGAAAGAAAGGATCTGCTCATGATCCAAAACTGAGAAGCTCATCAGTCAAGCATGTCGGAGGTAGTGTCATGGCTTGGGCTTGCATGGCTAATTGGGAGGAATTTCATCATGCAGCTATACAATGACCCAAAAAGCCCTGCCAACACAACAAAGGACATCATCGGTGGGGAAAACGGAACGTTTTAGACTAACCAATCATCAGACCGTAACCCAACTGAGCAACATTTCACCTCTGAAGGGAGAAACCCCCCCACCAAAAAAAGCAAACAACAAAGTAAAGAAGCTGCTGTACAAACCTGGAAAAGCATCATAAAAGAAAAATGTTTGGTGATGTCAGTGGGTCACCAGCTTGATGCAGTTATTGCAAGCAAAGGATATACTACCAAGTATTAAGTGTTCTTTACTTTAATTTAATTTAAGGCTATCTGTTCCTATACTTTTACTCACCAAAAAATTGGTTGGTCTGTCACCAAAGGTGCCATGTTTTAAGTTGTTTAACACATCTAGATTTGAATATCAGTAAATGAAAACTGAGATTCTGATCTATCGTCTCATATTCATCTTTTGATCTCAAACCCAAATGCCTTCATGTGTTACTATGTTGTAGCCACACGTTTTATGTTTTATTAAGGGATATTACCAGTAGGGCGCTGTATAAGTATTAACTGGATGACAACTTTTTTATTTTAATATTTTAATTAATTTATTTATTTATTTTTACAGCAAATCCTGAACAAACCCCTGAGTCCAACATTTCTAGGGCTGAGTAAATTGATCTACAGAAACAGTTTGCTTACTGATCCAGTGGGATTGTGGAGGAGTCTTGGTAAGTAATAAATGAAACAGTAATGTTGCATGTGTGCACTTCTTGCATTGATTAGTGGTCAGTGGTCAGTTGTTTCCTGCTGTGATTCACCCATTAAACCTAATAAAGTTGATGACTAGGTGAGGCACTATAATGTGCAGTGCACAAGGACTGAATAAACTGCATGAAGAAACTGAAAAACAAACCTGTTGTAGGTTTATATAATCAACCGCTGGGTGTTGTCCAAGTGGAGTTACAGTTACCACCTCAAGGTTGATTAGTTTCCAATAACAGCACATCTCTACGTGTTTTATTCTTCTTATACCACAGCAGTTTTGTGAATGCTAACACTTGTATAATTTATTAAGCAATGGCGCATCATACATTTTTTCCATTTAGTTACGTTTAATGTTGTAAAACAAGTTAGTTTTCACTGTTTTGACTAGAGTTTTTGACTATTAACAGTCAATCTCTTACCAGCCTCTGTTTCTTTCTCTTTTTAAGATAATGAGACAAAATGTAACTTAAAAAAAACAAAACATAGTTTGCTATGTTACCATGAAACCTCAAAGTGAAAAGCCCATTGTTCTGACCACTTTCCCATGTCAGAAAACTTTAAACTTTAGCAGCTTTACCAGTTGTATATCTTTACACATTTCTGTTAGGTTTCATTTGTATGTAGCTTAACACAGTGTGAACAAAGGTATTGTAAAAATTGCCTCGTAATCTCTCTAACTCAACCCCTAGATAGGGAACCACATGAGACTTGAGGATGGTGATGTACACATCCAATTTCTCCATTTTTCAAAGCTGGGTGTTTTGCTGATAGCAGATACTGATCTGATCGTGACGTCCAGCAAGCTTCTGGAGCTACGTTATACGAAACGTCAGACGAGTTTGAGTCCTGTTTTCACATGCATAATCGGGGTCAGTCAGCGTCACCTGTTCATAGCATCGATGAATTGGATCTGATAACGTGCCAAATCCAGTGTTATGCTGATCCAGTGTTTCATGCCAAGTATTGGATTGGTACCTCCTGACATAAAGATCAATATATTAATATTGTGATTATTGTGGGAGTAATTTATTTGATCACTGACTATTGATAGATCAATTGTTAAGCTCCTGAAGTAGTGACTTGAAGGTTATGGGTTTAGATCCCAAGGCTGCTACTGTTGGGCCTTTGAGCAAGGCCCTTCACCCTCAGCTCCATGTTTCTCACTTATAAATTACCTGTGGTTAAAAAAAACAAACAAAAACCCTACCAAATTAATTTATAAACATGACCTCTGTAACACTATTAAAAAATATCCCATCCCCAAAATGTTTGTATTCTATCTTGCATTATGTTATTATTATTATTATTATTATTATTATTATTATTATTATTATTATGCTTTCCTTTTGTATACTTAGAGCAGAGTGTGTTTACTGACTATATGAATAAGAAATAAGATGGGGAAGCTCACAGACAGACATAAAAAAAGCCGAGTGGTTGAAGTGCTCACGAAATGACTTATTTAAACACCAGCCAGTAACAATCATGATTCACCACACTGTCTCAAATCGGTTTATGTTTATGAGGAGGAACATAATCTTTCTAGAGAGCATTAAACTGGATGTGACCTTAGCGATGAGACAGTAGAACACTCTCTCTCATGCTAAGATGAGTCATCAGTATTTTCCAACCAAGTCACAAAATATTTATATATACTGGAATATTGTTAGGACATGCATACAAAAAGGGGTGAAATGCCCATTGTGAATTCACTGGCTCTTTTGATTTCATGGCCAAGTTCAAGTTCCAGGAGCTATACTATGGCGCCACCTCTGATAATTGATAATTAAAAATACTATATATGTCTATATGGTGGTGTTTCTTTATGTAAACGAGTGTCGATTGTGTAGGATTTCTGTAGCTCCATTGCGTACAACTGCGCATATGCACATGTTGAATACCAATTTTCTACTGTGTAATGCTTGGATTGGATTCTGTGTCAGTTGTAAAGCAGGTACATGAGAACTCTAATTTAGTTTTACACCAATATTCAGCAGCATTTAGAGTGCTAGTACTAGTACTACCTGGACCCTTCCTCATCATTCAGTCTTCTTCCAATCAGGTGATGTCAGTTATTTCAGCACATCCTCTGATAGACAACAGAAGAAAGATGAACCGAACAAGAAATCGCCCAAAGAAGAAGAAGGTATCCTGGATGCATTTCTTCCATTCTGTTTGGAACAAGATTTCTTTCATTGCTTCTTAATGTTGCATAATTCTTAATTGTGTGTTTTTATATTTCTTTCAGAGGAAAAGAAGAGGCGCGAACAGGAGAACCAAATGTACAAGGAGCGCCTGCGCATTCTCTTTATCATCGCTGCTTGCATGAGCCTGCTGAACTTGTTCACCGCCAATGGCGGAAACATCTCCTGGAACGACTTTGTAAACGAGATGTTGGCCAAAGGCGAGGTGGCACGGGTGCAGGTGGTGCCAGAGAGCGAGATCGTGGAGATCGACCTCCTTCCTGGGGCTGTGATTTTTGGCAGGCCTGTGCGTATTCTCCTCAGTGTTTGACCTGGCCAAGTCAAAGGTTGATTGGTGAATCCGTGTGCTAATTCAAAGCTCAGTTTAACACACCACTGAGTTTTCAAGCTAAAGCCATACTTATTTTCTAGCTCAGTGCTGTGACATTCTCCAGTCTGATTGGTCAGAAGCTGTTGATTAATTTTCTCTGACAGCAGTTCCAGCTGCATGATAGATTCATATTAGCACACCACGTTGTGTTTTTATTCTTTACTTAGCACACTGACCCAAGAAAACCCAAGCTCCATATCATCCTTCATCATTCTGATATATTCCCCTTCTCTGTAGCACCAATGTAAGGTTGTGTTTTCCAGAGACTCGCCCTGACATACCGCATGCAGGTGGCCAACATCGACAAGTTTGAGGAGAAGCTGCGTGCTGCAGAGGATCAACTCAACATAGACCCCAAGGATAGAATACCAGTGTCCTACAAGCGCACAGGCTTCTTTGGGAAGTGAGTAGTTCAGCGTGAGACTGCAATAATACGTGAAACTGCAATAATACTGGCTCTTAGCAGTGGTTTTTTTATGCTAATTTAATATAAAAGTTCAGAATACTTGCTAACGATCATTTAAAAGATGCATTATATGGCCAAATGTTTGTGGACACCTGACCATCATACCCATATGTGGTTCTTCCCCAAACTGTTGCCACAAAGTTGGAAGCACAGAGTTGTATAGGATATCTTCACTGGAACCAATAGGCCCAAACCTGTTCCAGAATAACAATGCCCCTGTGCACAAAGCGAGCTCCATGAAGACATGATGTGCCAAGGTTGGAGTGGAAGAACTCGAGTGGCCTGCACAGAGCCCTGATCCTCTTTGAAACAGTGCCCTATTAATAAAGTTGATATGTTTGAACAAAACCACAAGCAAAAAAAAGCTTTTTCAATCATTTATTCAACAGAAATATCAATAGATGTGATATTGTTCTGTGGAAAAAGTAAGTAGACCTTTGGCCTCAGAAGCCCGTATTGCCCCATTTAGCAGAAATAACTTCTTGTAGGCATTTTGCATAATTGTTCACTAGTCTCTGACATCAGCTTGCTGGAATTTTTGATCAGTTGCAAGATGTTTGAGGGTTTTCATGTATGTACTGCCCGTTTCAAATCCCCCCACAACATTTCAATGGGATTAAAATCCGGGCTTTGACTAAGCCATTCCATAACCCTCCATATCTTCTTTTTGAGCCATTCCTTGGTGGATTTGCTAGTGTGCTTAGGATCATTATCC
>JANDJT010000164.1:12117171-12130073 GCA_024331685.1 Stegophilus panzeri
AACATGGCACAGAGGAAGCAAAAGAAAAGTTGCAACTGGACTAGAGCTGAAACTTTATGTTTAGTTTCAGTTTGGGGAGAACGACGTTATCAAACGCTGTTTGAACAAGTGGTACATAATCATTCCATTTGGGAGGAGATCTTTCAGAAAGTTTGCGATAAAAGTTCTTCTGTCAAAGTAGCATTTGGCAACTAGAATAAACCTCGAGAACAAATCAACTACCTAAAAAATATAGAGTGTATTCGCACAGGATGACTTTAACCTGGGATTATTTTTACAGGCCATTTTATAGAATCAAAAATACGATGTAAAAATCTACAATCATATAGAGATAATACAGAATATACAGTATAGAATAGAGCTGTGGGAGGATTACAGGCAGTAAGACATCAGTGGCCTAACGGTGTAATGTAGAGTTCAGCAGGGTAATGGATGTGGGGATGAAGCTACCCCTGAGTCTGCTGGTTATGGTGCGAATGTTTCTGTCTCTCCTTCTGGATGGAAGGAGCTTGAACAGTTTGTGACGGGGATGGGAGGAGTCCCTGATGATGTTGAATGCTCTACATCGATATCTACTGTGGTGAATTTGTTCAATGGCTGTTAGTTGGGCACCAGTGATGTGTTAGGTGGTTTTCACTACGCTTTGCAGGGCTTTCCTTTCAGACACTGTGGAGCTGAGGAGAACACATGATGGTAAAAAGCCCTTTTACTACTTTCATAGTACAAATTTAGTAAAAGCGGAATGTCCATGAACTGCTAAATGTGGCAGCTGTGGCTCAGGTGGTAGAGTGGGTTGTCCACTAATCATAGAGCTGGTGGTTCGATTCCTGGCCTACGTGACTCCACATGCCGAAGTGTCCTTGGGCAAGACACTGAACCCCAAGTTGTTCCCGATGGCAAGTTAACACCTTGCATGGCTACCATTGGTGTGTGAGTGTCTGTGTGAATGGGTGATAAAAGCGCTATATAAGTGCAGACCATTAAATGCATGACTTTGTTATTTGTAAGTTTCTCATGAACAACAACAGATGTAAATGTTCAATAATTGGTCTGGAGAATCCTGTACATGTAGTCATAATTCAAGCATAGGAGGGTGGAGGAAACGCTCTCAGATCAACACTGGACCTCACAACTGCTGTTAATCGACTTCTGTCCCACTCCTGATCCGGAAATACAATCCACACAGGGTAAATAAAGAGCATCTTCATTTGTGAGCATGTCTGTCTGATGAAAAAACAAATAGTTTTGTATTAATTTGTACTGAAAAGTCACAATTTACTTGGTATTGATGTGTGAACTAAAGGCTGATTATGTGTAAAAGTATGAATGTGTCTATTTGTGTGTGTGTTCTAAGGGATAAAGACCCACCACCTGTCTCTGTCATGCTGGGTAGCAGCTGGCTGAACCCCCAGCCAAGCATATACCCCAGCAACCCATTCCCATGAGCCTTCATTCCTGCAGAGAGAGACAGTGAGAGAGACATAGAGGAAGAACTCTGTCCCCTGCTGACTCAGCCTTCCTCTATGACCATATTCAACAGCTTGGAAGAACTCAGCAAAATGCAGAAATTCAAATGGGAAACCATTGACTCTGATCTCTATCTTATTTATATCTAATCAATGACAGGAATTTTTCAGGAAAAAAAAAAGACATTTAAATAAAAACCTAACTGTGGCAGGATGTGTATCAAAAACCTTTTTATTTATCCATGTCATGCTTGTGGCACAGTGACTTACTGCCTCACACCTCTTTGTTGGGGGCTCAATTCCCGCCTCCGTCCTGTGTGCGTGGAGTTTGCATGTTCTCCCTGTGCTTTGGGAGTTTCCTCCTCCAGTTCAAAGACATGCATGGTATTGGCATTTCCAAATTGTCTGTAGTGTATGAATGGGTGTGTGAATGTGTGCGCTGTGATGGGTTGGCACCCTGTCCAGGGTCTCCCCCACCTTGTGCCCCGAGTTCCCTGGGATAGGCTCCAAGCTCCTCATGACCCTTTATAATATAAGTGGTTTGGAAAATGGATGGATCTATGGACCGTTTTTATCCTGATAAAAATTTTAATCACTCATTTACACTTTTTGTCAAATGTGTCTCCTGTGATCAGATTGAAATCCAATTACCATAATGTCTGTAATATGCAAATCAGCTAAAACATGGTCATGTTGACACTGGAATTAGCGTCCAACTACACTTCCCAGAACTCAGTGTGGCATACAAACATGGCCTGTGTGAACTACAACACACAGAGACTTTCACGGTCACACTCGCCAGATTGGTGATCACACACACCTGGACTCAATCACAATCACTCGCCACTCTCACAGTATAAATACACTTTCAGTTCTCACACTCTTTGTGAAGTACTCACTGTGTCTTTTGTACTAGTTGGTGTTGAGTTGTTGATTGTTTCTCTGGTTTTGATTTAGTTTTTCTACTCACATTTTTGCTCTTGCCTTCCCTTGTTTATGTTATTTGCTCATCACCTGACCTTTTTTTGGCCAAGTTTTTGGATTGTTCTTCTATGCAAAAGTTGCCGAGTAGAAAAAAAATTGGGGTTTTTGTGTTCAATTTTATTAAACACAATGTATATGTTCAGGGGTATAGGTGTGGTTGTCAAACATCTTGTAGAGATGGGTGTATTTATCTGGCTAAAATGTTAAGTAGTTCTGCAAATTGGCTTTAAATCTGCTACATGTCTATGAAGTGCACTTGCACCTGCATTCTTATGTGGACAATCCTTACCGGATACAATCCTGATACTCAAAGATGCATGAAAAACTCAAATAGAGTGTGTGAGTAAAATATTAAAACTATTTTAAAATAGATTCAGTCAGCATGCGATTAAGTAAATCTAAAGTCATGCGATTAAGTAAATCTAAAGTCATGCGATTAAGTAAATCTAAAGTCTGTGTTGCATTTACATCATTTTATGCGATGATGTGATACAAAGCATGTTTTGGCTTCATACCTGACTAGTACCATTTTAAAACCAATTCCCATTGTTTCAGAAGACAGAGCATAATTAGAGAAATGAATATGATCTTAATTAAAATGAGCCTGTATATTCTCTTCAGACACTGGAGACTCTGTTTGTTCTGAGGCTTTCTGCCCTCAGTCTACATTTTGGTAGACACCCTTATCCAGAGTGACTTACAATTATCTCATTTATACAGCTGAACAGGACCATGCTCAAGGGCCCAGCAGTGGCAGCTTGGCAGTGCTGGGATTTGAACTCATGACCTTCAGATCAGAAGTCCAACATCTTAACCACTGAGCTACCACCTCCCTAATAAATTGTAAATTGGAAGTAACTTGATTGGAAGTAACAAAGTTGCGTTCTCTGTTTGTAATGACGTAAGATGAACGCAAACGCACCGGTGTTCGATAGAATCAAAGGAGTCTGAAACCAGACCAACAGTCTGACTACATAATTGGACAGCGGTAATCTAAGTATTGACCTTATTCTGAATAGGGCAATAGTGTGATTAAGGTGTGTACATGTCTATAATGCATTTCGATAATGTGACTAAAACAGGAGTACTCCACGTATCTTAATTCAATTTGTGTTTACTTCGAGTATGACTTTAATCAGATTAAGGTCATCAGAAATCGCTGTTTACATGCTAGTTTCTTAATCAGAGTATCGTCTTAATCGGGTTAATATCGGATTATTGTTGTCCATGTATACTGACTGTGAGTGGCGCGAGGAACAATCACACTCAGATTCGGATCCGCAGCAAACGTTCCCAGTGTGAAAACCACCTAATATTATTCAATGCATGCATTAATGAAAATGATTTAACAAACAAAATAAAAAATATGGTGCAATTGTCACAACAAGTGGTGCAACAGAAGACGATCTGTGGCCAGGAGTTCAAGAGAGCAAAACTGGTCATGCTGTCTGGATGGGATCTCTCTCTCTCTCTCTCTCTCTCCTTCCTATCAATCAGAACAGAATTAATGAATTCTTATCATCTGTGAGCTTATGTATGTGAAAGAGGGCAGTGCTTTTCTCTGAGTGCATTCAGCTGTGCTGTGATGTGATGTAGCACGAGCAGCTGGGTGGTAACCGCATTTGCCTCACACTTCTGGTGTTGGGGCTTCGAATCCTGCCTCCGCCCTGTGTGCATGGAGGTTGCATGTTCTCCTCTGGGTACTCCAGTTTCCTCCCAAAGACATGCGTTGTAGGCTGATTGGCATTTCCAAATTGTCCATTGTGTGTGTGTGAGTGATTGTGCCCCGTCCCGGGTATCACCGGGTTCCCTGGGATAGGCTCACGGCTCTCCTGAGACCCTGTGAAGGATAAGCAGTATGGAAAATGGATGGATGGGCTTCATGTGTCTCAGAGGAAACACATGTTAACACTCATCCTTCCTGGCTTGTAGCTGTCTTGAAACGGAGGAGAATCTGCCAGCAGCTGGGAATTAAATTAGGGAAATTAATAAAAAAAATAATAATTTTTTTTCTTAAAGAAAACTGAAAATTTAAATACAATGCATTCTGTATTTTAACCACCAGATGGTAGTGTTGCGCTTTCTAAAAACAAAAAAACAAAAACAACAGCAATCATAACACATTCTTCATTCAGGCTGTCCTCAATAACCCAGCCTTCTGAATATAAGGAAATTCTTAAAAAGCATTATTTATTAATTGATTAAATCAATGAAATAAAAATCGTGTTTATAATTCTAATACATTTCAAAATCTTTCAACAGCAGCCATCAATAGAAGTGCATCACTACACACAGCCATGATTAATACACGAAACATGAAAGACCTTCCCATTCGATCTTTAGTTTTTTAAGAGCCATACTGCTGCACAATTGTTTAAGCTCAAATGCACGTTTGAGATATAGACAAGGATTAATTTATGATGTGGAAAATAAATTGCCAACTTGTTAGCCAGACACTATATCTCATCTTCGCAGTAATAGAGAGCTTTAATCCAGGTCTTTATCTAATGCCCTCCATTGTTCTCCATGGTACTAATGAGCATTCCTTTTGTGTTCCTGTTGTCTGCTCTGAATATTCATAAGCACTTAAGTTTTTGAAGTTGCATTTATATTTGTTAGAAAAATGTAAAAAAAAAAAAAAAAAAATTATAATAATAAAATAAAAAAAATAATAATAATAAATAAAAAATTTATAGTAACGAAGTAATAAGTATAGCTAATTAATGTGGATCTAAGGCTAAACATAACCACAACCTTAACATCAGTAACCAAAAGGAAATCTTTTAGTTTAGCTTCTTAGTAAACACACATAAACAAAGAGAGAGAGAGAGAGAGAGAGACAGAAAGAGAGAGAGACACACAGACAGAGAGAGACAGAAAGAGACAGAAAGAGAGAGAGAGAGAGAGAGAGAGAGAGAGAATGTTAATTTTGAGCTTTATTCTAATCAGCTAGGTTAAAGCTATTTAAGCTAGATGCATGTTTTAGTTTACTGTTATGCTAGTTAGCATGTTAGTGTGTTTGCTGTGCCTAGTGAAAGAAGGTGACTCCCTCCTAATGATTACATGAGTACAGGCAGAATGGAACAGGACACGTGCCCCGGCTCTGCTGCAGTTCTACAGTAGATGAAATAAATGACTGGTCTATTACGCTGTCACAACTGCACTATCAGGTACACATTAATGTAAATTAAATTGCAATCAAATCTCACATGAGTGGAAAAAATGAAAGGGGCACGTGCTCAGTCAGTGTGTGTATGCATGATGCCTCAGACACCCTGCCGGCTCCCGAAACCCACGTCTGTGCAGAATTGGTTCAGAAATAGAGATGAAAATGAGAGCTCAATAAAAATCTAGGCTCTGGTGTCAGTCATGCACAGTTCCAGTGTGATGAGCACACCAGGACTCTGATCAGCGTCTGCCTTTTCTAAAGCTCCTCATATACAGTACACGTCTCTTCTTTCCTCCTTTTCTTCTTCGCTCGCTTTCGTTCTTTTCATCCTTTCTGATATCTGTTTTCCCCTCCGTCTCCATCACTGCTCGTCGCCTTAACCCACACACTTGATCCGTCCATTTTCTGTACCGCTTATCCCACACAGGGTCGCGGGAAGCCTGGAGCCTATCCCGGGGGACTCTGGGCACTAGGTGGGGCACACCGGGGACAGGATGCCATCCCATCACAGGGCACAATCACACTCATGCCTATTCAAACACTAAGGACAATTTAGAGATGCAAATCAGCCTACAACGCATGTGTTTGGAGTAAGGGAGGAAACCGGAGTACCCGGAGAAAACCCCTAAAGCACGGGGAGAACATGCAAACTCCACGCACGCAGGGCGGACGCGAGAGTCAAATCCCCAACCCTGGAGGTGTGAGGAAAACGCTCTATCCACTAAGCCACTGTGCCCTCTCACACACACGTTAATGCTGGCACATCCTCATAAACACCACAAGCACAGAAAAACAAAGCAGACATGCATATCTGTGTCTGTTTCTCTCAGTGTTCTGTTTTAGGAATATTTCTCCTCACGGTATGTATCTTTACCGTGGATGTTATGGCCAACTGCATAAATGTGTGTTTGTAAAAATGGGAAAAATGGGTTGAGCGAGTTTACTGGAAGAATGTGCTTTTGCTTGTGTAGGTGTGTGTTGCGGAGTATTGTGTGTGCATGAGTTCGTGTATATGTTTATGTGTGTTTAAATAAAGGGATAAAAAGCCTGAGAAAGGTTTATTATGTCCTGCTCTTTGTGTGTGTGAGAGAGAGGGAGGACAGTGGAGGTGGAGTGACCATGCTTTGCCAATTAAAGTGAACATGATGACACAATGGTGAGTGTTTCGCCTGAATGCTACAGTGACGCGCGTGTGGAGCGAGATAATGGGGTGTGTGTAAGTGTGTGTGTGTGTGTGTGTGTGTGAGAGAGCCTCAATCGATGACACTTGGTCCCCAAGTGCACGACACACACATACAACTGCAAGAGTCACTAAAATGTCAGTGCGCACACACACACACACACACACACACACACACACACACACATACACACACACACACATACACAGCGATACTACTCACTAAACAACACTCATTAACAATCATGCACACACAAAACAGGCACTCTTTCAAACACACACACACACACACACACACACACACACACAACCACTTTAATTTGAAATTTATACACAAATATTCAATTACACAACATATTATACAATCAGTTTTGAATGCTTTTTCTCTGCTTATATATTTTTACACCCTCTCCATCACACAGCCTGTTTTCACAGACATTTCCTATTAGTCATAAATATTCATAAATCAGGTCCACAATGTTCATTAATATTCATAAGTTGACGTGCAAGTTACAAAATATGTCTAGCTTGTTTGACAGAATATGAAGAGGTGTCAAATTCATCTAACGTTTATTTTTACTTATTTATTTATTTATTTATTCTCAGCATTTATAGCATATACGCACCTCAACAGTGTCAGCTTTTCACGATATAGGGCCTTCGAGTACAAATAACACACTGTATCACACATGTGGGAGGATTAGCTTCCTAGTGTAGAGCAGGTCTTGTGTCGTGCACTCGGCACAACGTCTCCATAGTGTCTCCATGGAGGTGTGTGTTAATCAGAGACTCTCCACAAACACACCTGCTGCCTGCGGTCAGTGGTGTGTTACACACGGCTGGCACATGGCGCGGATTAGCTGTGTCCTGATGAGACAGGAAGAGGAAGATTCTAGTCCATTTTATTATCCTTCCACTCACACACACACACACACACACACACACACACACACACACACACACACACACACACACACACACACACACACACAGAGTGAGACAAGATATCAGAGCAGTCCAGAGGCCATGCCTGTTCATTTGAAATTTAGTTTTGGTACCAGGTCCAGAACTAGAAATTGTGTCTGGATTCTGTTTTTATATTTCGGTTCACGTTTAGGCTGAAAATCAGATTTATTCCACTTCAACGCTGAAACATAGACACATATGTTAGACACACAAACATAGATGAGGTGTGTGATATGCGGTCACATTCACACATGAAAAAAGGTTTTGTTTAGGACATCACAGCCAATCACACGTCTTGTTCATAATAGTGGGTGAAATGGACACAGAGTTCTGTGTGTGTGTGTGTGTATGTGTGTGTGTGTAAGGGACAGAGGACAGTGAGGGGGCACTTGGCTGTGCTGTGCTGGAGGAGTGATGATGGGGTGCTTCGGGACTGACAGTTGTCAGCCAGTGTGAAGCTAATCTTCTCTATCGGCTGTCAGTGCGGTGGACATCAAGAAACACACACACATATACACACACACACACACACACACACACACACACACACACACACACACACACACACAGACTCTACTCACTCCACCGGCAATGTCAGCTTGTCAGGCCACATATGTTCGTCGGCTCCAGAGGAGAAGCGAGGACACGGGCAGTCTCCGTCTTTTTCCTGTCTCTCTCCTCACACATATCTTGACCACCCACCCTCCCTCCTTCCTCTCCTCTCTCCCACCCCATTACTATGTCTTTCTCGCTCTCATTTTTCTCCTTTACTCAATAATTCAGCTTTCTTGGAAATCTATAACTCTGTATTTCGTCCTCTATGTATTCTGCAAGACTTTTCTCTTTGTGTTTATGTCTGAGGAGGGCCTTTTGTCGTCATTCTTTTGTGGATCGATACATCTTTCTTTGTCTTTTTCGAGAGATAAGCACCTCATTTTGAAAGCAGAGGCTTCCTGCCTTGCTGTTGTTCATAGAGCAATTTATAACACACCCGTTCACGAAATCACCCTAGAGTCCTCCACTGTTAACATAGCTGGCATTACAATGTCCTGTTATATTATCAGTGTTTGCTGTCTGGAAAATCACAGACTCTCATGTGAATGTTGTTCACGTTGACTCTTGCTCAAGATGTCTTGGTGTGGGCATATAGTTGAAGTGCACAATTAGCAATATTTGGTGTAAAGTAGCTGTCAGTTTCTATGCTTTCTGCTGAAGGAGGTGCGACAGAGGCCGCACCTCCTTCAAAACACAGACTTCAAAACCTTTTTCATGAGAATTGGCAGAGACAGAGCATGTCTCATTCACATGGACCAAAGACTTCCATTGTTGGGGGGAAAGGTGGCTTAGTGGGTAAGCTTGCCTCGCACATCCAGAGTTGGGAGTTCAGTTCTCACCTCTGCCCTGAGTGCACATCGGGAGTTTCCTCCCCCAGTCCAAATCACTGTAGGCTGATTGGCATTTCCAAATTATCTGTAGTGTGGGAATGGGTGTGTGTGTAATTGTAAAGTGTGTAAACCCTGCATTGTGTTGGTACCCCATCCAGGGTGTCCCCTTCCTTGTGCCCTGGGATAGGCTCTAGGCTCCCATGTGACCATGTGTAGGATAAGCAGTACAGAAAATGGATGGACCTTCTTTGGTCTATATTTATGGTCTTTATTTATATTAAGTTTGACATCTTTTATACAACCACAATAGTTGTCTTTCCTATATCCTTATACCTAATAGACTATAGACCTAATCAAATAATTCACTCTGACTGAAATCTTTCCCTCCCATTAACGTTGGCAAAGATGTCTTCAGCCCTGTTCTGACTGGATTAGTTTTAAATGGGGATGTGGAGTAATGAACTTAATAACAGTGTATCTCTGGGATTTTAGTCCCAGGCGAGTCCATCATGTCAGACATTTGTATAGAGTGTGCATTTCCCTGCCCGAGATTACGCCTTCTTTTACTTAGTTTCCATTGTATTCTATGAGGAAAGAAATGGAGACGCTCCAGAAAGCGTTCTTTTCTGTCGATTCTTCTCAGAAAAGCGACACTTCTGGGGGTTTAAGGCAAGTTATTGTGTTTCTAGCACAGGCATAGCTTACATACAGTATACGTTATGGGAACATAACTTGTATAGCCAAAAGCCCTAGAAGCAAGCAGTTATAATAAAGGTCAACGTAATCAGTACACTTTAAAGATATGAAGTGTATGTAGTACACACAGAACTTTTGGTGTAAAGACCATACATACATCATGAAGGCACTCTGAAGATCATTTATGCCAGGATAATTTGTCATAAGTCATAAGACTTACTACAGATGACAAGTGAAGAGATACATATCTGGTAATCTTATCCCACAGTACTTTCCCCACATCTTTGTGCTCACTGAATAATATGTGATGTAGAAGTTTACTATGTGTAAAGACCAATGGCTGGTTATAATTAAGCCCCAAAGTTCAGATTGCATGGATAGTATGAAAATAGTGTAATCTGCCATGTTGTGGATCAACAAATCTGGTCAAAAATGTACCCAATTTGACACAAGATTTTGATATCCTGTTTTGGTGTCTGGATAATTAGGCACTATAACCCTGGATAACACTTGACATATCCAATGTCTGCCTACTAGTGTACTGACCTGCAGTGTTGAGTTCACGTCTCTCCACTTTCACTACTGAATATAGACAACACATCAAGTCAACATTCATTTTCTTATTCGAGAAAACCTTGCCCTTTCAGTGAATGGTGTCCAGGTGAATGGAGGGGTTCACACAGTGGGATAGTTTATGCATGACACTGTAATGAGAGCCAAAGCAGTGACACACTTCAGCATCTGTTCTCTCTCTCTTGCTCTCTTTTTCTGTATACATGGATATTGTCCCACAGTGAGAATTCTGCCTCTATCTGAGGTTCCTCCGCATGATATTCCTCTTCTCTTTTCCGCTCTGATTGGCCCGGCTCGGTTTTATCTCCCTCTGTGCAGTTTGGAAACAATAAAAAGAAAAGCGATGTGTCTTGTTCAGGCACTAAATAGCTGTCTCGTTTGGCCCCCCTGAGGTGGCTGCACATCACTGGCCACCCCATTCATCAGCCCTGGCACTGCCGCCTGGCCCACTGAACTCACACTCCACGAATGGAATGATAAAATACTTCACTAGGCCACAGACCACAGCGAGAGAGTGTGAGAGAGAGAGAGAGAGATTCTATTGCCCATTCTATATGGAGGATGTGAAAACCAAAACATTTTCAAAATCACACAATCATACCTGCCGCTTTCCATAACCCACCCAGATCCTTTCTCTCCAGGGTTGGATTTCACACACACACACACACACACACACACACACACACACACACACTGCAGTGACCGAGCCATTGTTGCACTGACTGATATAGCTGTTATAGACAAACAGCAATCTTACGTGAAGAGATTTAAACAGCCTAAACCCAGGAGATTGAAATGTCCAAATAGCAGCCGCTTGGGGTCATGGCACTTTGAAGTCGAACAAATATACAAACACACATATTTATAATGACTAAATCTTGACCAGAGTGCGCTACATCATGGCTACTGTTGAAACCCTCAAACTCCACTAAACCCTCAAGTCCTATGGGACGTTCCATCAACAGGCCTCCATTATGTTGACTTTTGTGTAGATTAAATCCTAGTTTTTCAGTTCTTTTATCAATCAGTGATAATGCTTCAAGCATGTGGTTATTGTAAAGTTAACCAACTGTTCAACCATAGACACAATATAACTGAGGTGCACCCAGAAAACATGCATTTCATGGGATATCCTGTGTTAACATGATCAGGAATTATCACAGGTTGGACTTTATGGTGATGTGAATTGATGATCTGATAGTGTGTGATATGGTCATTGGTTAGTATTTTTATTGTAGGCATGCTACAGTAGAACGGATCATAGGTTGTGGTCAATTAGAACTAACATAAGATTGAATCACTAAATAAATCCAGTAGCTGTGGTATTGGAAAGTATTATTATCACTGTCTAATGGAATGAGACTCGCAAAGCCCAGTTTCTAGCTATCTAGGCACTCTAGAGCATGGGTCACCAACGATGTTCCTAGAGATCTTGTTTCCTGCAGGTTTCATCTCCAACCAAAATCTAACACTCCTGTTTTAGTTGATCAAGAACTTCTTAAGGCAATGATTAGATGGGCAGGTGGACACGATTATGGTTGGTGCTAAAGTCTCCAGGAACAGGCTTGGTGACCACTGATCTAGAACGTAGTCCATTTCTGCAATAAAAGTTTCCAAGAACCACATACTTTCACAGAACAGACATTTAACTATACAAACAGCCAACTACAGAGCATTGTTTGCAACCCGCAACAATCTGGAAAATGTGTAGTTTGTTCCATGTGATCCAACCTGGAAACGTCATAGTATACAACCCCAATTCTGAAAACGTTGGGACAGTATGGAAAATGCAAGAAAACAAATAAAAAGAGTCATTTGAAAATTCAGTTCACCCTGTACGACATTGAAAACACATTATTAACACATTATTTGATGTTTTACTTTGTGAATTTATTTTTGAAAATATACACTAATTTCAATCTGATGACTACAACACACAGTCGACTGTATACCACTGTGTAACATCACCTTTTCTTTTAATAACACTTATGGGCATTGAACACACCAGTTGGTTAAGTTTAGCAAGCAGAATTTCCCCCCCATTCACCCATTATGCATTTCTTCAGCTATGCAACTGTATGTAGACTTCGTTGCCTTATTTTGTGCTTCATAATGCGCCACACATCCTCAGTCGGAGACAGGTCAGGACTGCAGGCAGGCCATGGTAGCACCTGCACTCTCTGCTTACACAAACATGCGCCTGTATTCCAGGTAGAATGTGGTTTGGTGTTGCCCTGCGCTGGATGGCAGCATATGTTGTGTACATATCTTTCTGCATTAATGGTGCCCTCACAGATGTGCAAATTAACTATGCCATGGGCACTGACACACCCCCATACCATGACAGACACTGGCTTTTGGACTTGATGCTTGGATGGTTCTTATCCTCTTTGGCCCGGAGAACACACGGCTGTTTTGTCCAAAAACTATTTGAAATGTCGACTCGTCGGACCACAAAACATGATTCCACTGTGCTACTGTCC
>JANDJT010000164.1:12130173-12141318 GCA_024331685.1 Stegophilus panzeri
CACCTGTTTCACATCACCTTCTTATTTCAACTTGTCACATCGCTATTAGTCCTAAATTGCCCCCGTCCCAACTTTTTGGAATGTGTTTCATGCATCAATTTCAAAAACTATGCAGTTGATTAGGTAAAACATCAAATACCTTGTCTTTTTTGTTTAAATACAAGTCAAAGTACATTTACACATCACTCCTCTTTGTTTTTATTAGAATTTTCCATACTTTTTCAGAATTGGGTTGTACTTGACAGATATTTTCCAGGCCTGACAGAGGGGTTTAGCAAAGGGCATCAGCTCAAGAAACAATACAGTGACAACAATAACAGGATAAAAACTAAACTAGACTACATTAGTGCCATTAGAAGTGCCATTTTAAAGGCAGTACAACATTAATGCAGCTTATAAAAACAAAGCAAAGTATGTATGTATATGAGAGAAAACATACCCGGGGCTTGTTTTCTGCTTGGCCACACTGCTCCTTCAAGGCCTGTGCGATTCTAACACTGCATGGCAGGGGCTTTCTCCAGCAGATGCTCCCTGCCACTGGCATCCTACTGCAGTGTGTGTGTGTGTGTGTGTGTGTGTGTGTGTGTGTCAGCATGGTGGTAATAGATGGAGAAATAAATCAAGTCATAGCCATTTAGTAGGCCAGGCTGCCGTGGTGCCATTAGGAATCCTGTCACAAGGGGAAGGGGTTTACATGGAAACACCACAGGCATGCAGGGGAATTTTAATTCTCCCGCATTAAACATGAGTCGAGGGTTGATGGATGGGGTGAGAGGAACGCGATGATGGGCCGCATTCAGAGAGCCAGGATACATACACACATACAGATGCAGAATAGAAGAGGTTGCAGATAAAAATGATCTCCTGGCTCAATGTGTGTGTGTGTGTGAGTGTGTGTGTGTGTGTGTGTGTGTAGACGGCAAGCTCGGTAATGACCCTGGACATGTCGTACAATGGCGCATATTTCTCCACCCAGCTGCCACTTTAATGAGCAGCTAAAATGGCCTTCGCTGAATAATTAATACTCCAGCCCATTAAGGAGGCATTAGAATGCATGCTACCTCTTATCGATCCTCTCCACCCCACATCTCTTCCTTTTTTTCATCTTTAACTCTAGTGCTAGTGTTGGAAATGGGAGTTTGTTGTGTGTGTGTGTGTGTGTGTGTGTGTGTGTGTGTGTGTGTTACTAGGCTGAAGTGAAACATGGACACTCTGGTTGAAATGTCAGTTGTGTAATTACATGTGTTGAGAGTTGCTGGCTGAGTTATGAAACACACTGACTCACTACAGAGGGTGTAAAAATGATCAAGCAGACTTCAATTAGACCTACTACATCTCTACATGCTTTATATCGTTTGCTTGTTACTGTAGATTCCTGGCTCTGTAGTGTTAATATACACAGATCATTATATCATATCTTCTATATTCAGGTCATTACAGTCATTTTAGACTGGTTATCTGTGGTTATGGTTATTCAGTGCAGCACATATATACTTGGGCCCTGTGTGAGGAATGGCTCCACAAGAAGATAAAATAAGAATGTTTATGAAGACGTATTCTGACAGTGAGTTTAAACCCCATGTGTTTCTTATGTTTTATTGATGAAATAAAACTGCTATAGGAATATGATCAACGATGGAGTAGTGTAGTAGAGACAGCCTGGTGCAAAACAGTTAACGTTACTACCCTGAAGTTGATTATTTTGCAATAACAGCACATCCTGAAGTGTTTTATTCCTCTTATACAACAGCGATTCATAAACCCTAAAGATTTTTTCCAATTAAAGAAGGACATGTTGTACTTTTCATCTGTTTATAGTTACATTTAATGCAATGGAATGTCTGCGAAACAAGTTCCTGTTATCATATATGCTATAGCAGCGCTCTTTCCTTTACCAGTCTCTCTTAAAGTTAATGAGACAAAAGAAAGAAAAAAATCAGCTTGTCATATAACTTTAAGTTTCAGCGTTACCTCTGATTGTTAGCACTGATGCTGGAGACTCTGAGAATGCTAAATAAAACACTTCCTCACAGAAAGCACAAAATTGATTATATGTGAAGCCCTGTGTGAGTTGTTACTATAGAAACAATTATATATTAGAACAGTAATATAGAACTCTGATTTGCCTTGGCTGAAATGTCAGAGCTGCTGTTATAGAAAATCAATCATCGTCTTCTGATCGATCAAAATCAAGAATGTAACTGAATTCAACTGAATGGCAATTAAAGAAAAATCTTTCAAACATATCCACTAAAGAAATCCATCTTTTTTTTTGCTTAAGGAATTATTAACTGGTCACTCTTAGATCGTAATGAAACTCTAAGGCTGCGAACGTATATCCCTACCACCCTACTATACAGTAGATGAAAAGGAGTATTATGTCCGAATTCTCAGTATTCATAAAAGAGTAGGTGAGATATACCCGGATGACCTGCTGCTTCTACTGAGATTCTGCAGTATGGAACCACTTGACACTGTGGATATGGCGATATTCCATAAGGCAATGGGAGTGGCGTGGAAGAACTGTCAGAATCAGTGCTATGTAGTACATCCGGTCTGTATTCACACTTAACACTTATACTGATCAGTACCTACTGTATCAACAGCCGAGCAGTAGGAACTGAAATGAACGCAGTAGGTCCTGTGTATGTGATTTGGGACGCAGCCTAAGTGTTGTTTTATTAAGGCAAGGTGCACTTTGAGGGTAAACCCGATCAACCATATGTTGTATGCTAGAGGTGTTTAATTTAAGTGATCAAGATCCAAGCCTTTTCTCATTTGATGTAAATTGTTTCCAATAAAATAAAGCCACAACCACTTCTCAGGACACCTATAACTATAACTACAACCTTCCCCACTTCAGTTTTGTGCACATGTTTGAATGTTCAGAATGAGGCAATTGTTTGAAGTGTGATGAAAATTTCGAAAATGTCCAGCATATACGGGTGAGAATGTTACTCCAAACAATGGGGCAAAATCAGGAGTGAGAGGATAATACAGAGGACTGCATAAAGGATCTCACACACAGAAGCACATTAAGGAAGCTGTCAGCTAGAACGGCTCCGCCTGAGTGATATTTATGTGCTGCCTCTGATTAGCCGGGATTGAAAACAAGCGAAGTTCAACATAAGGCGTGTCGTTAATGATAGTGTTTAATAGAATGATTCTTTTAGAAATGATCCTCAAAAGATCAGGTGGTTGTGGAGAGTGTACATGCATTTATCGTGCAGAAGTGTCAATAGAAATGAGAATAAAATGATCGGTATCAGTCATGCTGCAGAAGGATCATGTAGGAGGTGTGACTTTTGATGGAAGACCTGTTACTATTTTATATGAGCTGTTTGTAATACACTGTAATTCGAGGCGAGTGTGGAATGATTTAGGCGTGCGGTTTTTACTTGCTACTGTTACGTCTTACGTGATAAGCTGCACTCGGACTCACACGAGTAGGCTGAACGTGATCGTGAGGAATGAGATTTGTTGATTTGTAAACTAAAGCCGACAGCAGAGAATCATACATAAAATCAGGGTAAAAGTCATGTAATGATACCCAAGTTTGTCTTTTGCTGGAGTGTAACTGCTAACATTCACATGCGGTTTCACACAATGCCATTTTCCATACTCGGTGAACTTTGTTGACATTTATTCATTTATTCATTTAGCAGATGCTTTTATCCAAATGAAGAAATACAAGCAAAGTGATATATCAAGTGGAGAACATTACAAGTAGTTCTACCATGCAAGAATTATTACTGAGTTCTAGAGAAGCAAAGTGTGCAGAATAGAGGTGTAAGAGCCGGAGTCAGTGTATTTTTAAAAATAAATAATGTGGGGTTGGCATTTTAGGGGTTAGTTACATGCTCACGGAAGAGGTGGGTCTTTAGATGTTTTTTGAAGATAGTGACAGATTCTGTGGTCCGGATTGAGGTTGGAAGTTCATTCCACCACTGGGGAACAGTTAGTGTGAAGGTTCTGGAAAGGGACCTCGAGCCACATAGTGAGTGGGCACTACTAATCGTCGGTCGTTAACCGATCAGAGATTGCGTGAGGGAACGTAAGCCTTCAGGAGAGTGTTGAGGTAGGAGGGTGCTGTTCCAGACAAGGTCTTGTAGGTGAGCATCAAGGCCTTGAATTTGATACGGGCGGCTACAGGAAGCCACTGGAGGGAGACGAAGAGGGGTGTGACATGGATTCTTTTGTTTAAAAGTAATCTACAAAGATGTCATGATTATGTAACCTGCAGTTGCACAGAAACATGTTTGTACGATAGTGGTACAACTACCACAAGTGTATTACCAGCGAAACTCTGTCTTGTGTCATGTTTTTATTGAGTTGTGTTGTAATTACAGCTGCCCAGCTTTGGCTAAAATGGAAGCATCGGTGTATGGAAGCCAGCTCTTTGCACACATACAGTGGTACATTATCACATTCAGTTTCCCCACAGAGCAGCATGTCGATGAGTGATGAAAACACTTACATTTTTGTGATTTCCTTGTGTATCAAACAGTAAAATATAAAAAAAGAATTGTTGTCAGTGTAGAATACAGTGCATACAGAAGTACAGATGGCCCAGTGTACAGAAACAGAACAGCTCTATTTGTTCTCACTGCAAGGGTGTGTGTGCATGTGTGTGTGTGTGTGTATATCTGCAATAGAGTCATGTAGGAGTGAGTTGCTGGCACCACAATCCGTCGCACGCACGCTGAGAGTCTCGATCAATCCCTGTATAGATGGACGAGGACGCATATAGCGATCAATGTACAGGACATCACACTCCACAGTGAGCCGAGACGTGTGTGAGGATCCAGTGCTGAGTAAGAGAGCAGAAAGTGTGTGTGTGTGTGTGTGTGTGTGTGTGTGTGAGAGAGAGATGAGGCAGATAAATATAAGCAGCTTCAGTTGTTGAGCTGGTCAATAATCAATACGACTTATTGCAGGATGGGACGGGGACGCGCTGACTCTCGCACTCGCCCGCATGTCTTACTGTACATCACACTCTATATTATTGTCTATATTATATTATTATTATCTATATTATCACACACTTCATGCTGCAAAAAAGCAAAGAAGTACCTCTCCTAAAAGTACACATAGACAAACATTATATTTCATACTGAACATTTGAAATATATTCATTTAAAAAAGAGACACACAGCACACATGTACACCTCTGTAAAGTATGCCAGTGAGTGAGGTTTCACAACAGAACCTAGCTAACTGTCCAGCTGTTTCACAGCAGGTTTAAAGATGTGGTTGGGAAACAGCAGATGATCCCATAGAAATTTCTCATCATACCATTGTACCCTACATATTGGTGTATATGGTCACAGCATGTGGCATTTATGGGTGAGAGCTTTAGGACTCATTTATAGGGTGATTCGTCCATCTGGGAGCCATTTGTGTCCTACTGATACTACACATACAAATAGAAATATGCCAAGAAAAAGGAAAAGACATTTTAAACATAGGTAAAGTCTCCTTCACGGCAGCCAATGTGTATATTTCAGACAAATAACTTCTATACCTCTTAGAGAACAGCATTTTTGCCTGTCAGAATCCTCTACATCTGCACTTTACCTTAAAATATAATCATTAAAATACTTCAGAAAGCTCATTATTTCATTATAGGTTATGAAAAATGATAGATTTTCCACTGACTTCACCCCTGTGAAGAGTTTTTTGGTATATTCCACAAGTCATATGTTTAACAAGAAGTTGCCTCATCCAGATTTCCAGACAATTATGGAAACAAAAAGTCTTTCATTCATTCTTCTATTTAAAAAAAAAAAAGAAAAAAGATATTGTAATATTGGTTGACAAAGTACAATCCTGTTACTCAAATCATAGATAGAAAGAAAATTATTTATTAAAAAAATTTTTTAAAAAAGTTAAACATTATAATGTCCCTAATATCCCCGTGACATAAGCATTGATGCTAGTTAACTAGCATTAAATGAATAAATGTAAATGTAAATGCTAGTTAACTACGCTTTGTGTATTTGCTAATTCTATGCTGAACCCTGAATCCTGTTTCAGCAACCAAACCTTGTAAAAATGTGATTGTTTCCTGAAATGGGGTAAGACGTTTTGTAAATGGTTAGATCAGGGGTGTCCAAACTTATCCAGAAAGGGCAGGTGTGGGTGCAGGTTTACATTCCAACTAAGCAGAAGCTACACCTGAGTCTATTGTAAGCCAAGCTGATTAAACAGGTGGAAACAGGTGTGTCTCCTGCTTGGTTGAAATGAAAACATGTACCCACACTGGCCCTTTGCAGATAAGATTGGACACCCATGGGTTATATGTTGTTTAACCAAAAAGAAGAAGAAAAAAAGAAAGTTTAATTTTTAAAAGTTGCAATGGCTAAAAGGAACCCCAATCAACCAATAAATGTTATAAATAAATGTGACACTTTTACTACATAAAACATAGCTAAACCAATAAAAACACTATTGCTTGTTACTAATTAGCTTTGTCAAGTGTCAAGTCAGTCTCATACTAAAATGTTACTGTTGTGTCTTTCAGTTAGGGCAGCATGGTGGTGCAGCTGGTAGCGTTGCCGCCTAACAGCTCCAGCGTTCACAATTCGATGTTTATTAAGTCCAAGACCAGGACAAGACCGAATCTTCAGGGGGTCAAGGCCAAGACAATATCAAGACCAGAAACCATCAAATACTTATCAAGGCCAAGCCTTTACTTCAACTATGCTCCATTCGTGTATTGCGCCAATGATTAGGCTATGTTTTCTAGAAGTGGGAATTAATTTTTGCAAACTTTGCGCATGTGGGAAAAAAAAAAAGAAAAGACAACACGAGACCAAGTCCATATTTAGTGAGACCAATGCCCAAGACGGAGAAAAGTCCAGGTACAAATACCAATAAATCCAAGACAAGTCCAAATCAATACAGAAAATCTCTCAATTCCAAGACTGGACTTGAGTCCTACAGCCCTACCTTCCCCCTGCCAAAAACATGCCGGTAGTTGGATTGGTTAAGATAAATTGCTCCTAGGTGTGAATATGTGTGTGCGAATATGTGTGTGTGTGTGTGTGTATTACCACCTTGCACACAGTGTTCCTGGGATAGGCTCCGTATCCACTCTCACCCTGACTAGAATAAAGCGCTTACTGAAGATGAATGAATGAGTGAATGAGTGAATGAATGTCTTTCAGTGAAATAATGTACATTTAACCAGGACTAATGGACTTGGACATCCACAAATGGCTTCTAGATTAGATCAACATGTTTAGCATTAACACATACTAATGCCATCTATCAACTGAGTGACACTGATTAAACACCCACTTTTTTTTTTTCTCTCACAGAGATCATCCAGTAAATTTGAAAATGCTAATTATATCAATTTTTGGCTTTATCACTCCCACTTGACCTAGTATATGTAGCTGGTTATATATGATGTTGTGTGTGGTGTGTAAGGTACACTGGGGTGTATATGTGCTGTGGATGGGCTGCCCTCTCTGGATTGATGGCCAGGTGTTTTATAGTATTTGTGGCTGTGATCATCCATCAGAGCGATCGATCGTGCTCCGAGCCGCATTTATTAATGGCGCTGTCAGCGGGTGAAGCTCCAGGGTGTCGGAGCTCGTCTGGGATGATGGATCATTAGCCACTCTGCTTGCTATTTATTCTCCCATGACCCTGTCTCTGTCTATTGTCTAGCGCACCGAGTTATGAGTGCTGGGACATGATAATTTAATATTGATCGTCATGGCAGTGAGGAGTTTAGTGCGATAGCCTTGGCCCATCAATAAAAATAGATCACAGCAACTACAACAACAGAAAAGATGAGAGGTGACATGCAAATGAGTGCATGAGGATCATACTAATAAAAGTGCAATAAATAACGCTATTCGCTGGGCTGAGCTTTCAAATATGTTTCCCTTAGAACTGTTAAATCATACAGTTTGGACTTAAATGAGATAATACCAATACACTGCTATCACAGGTATCATAAATACTTTTAATAACACTAACCAACTATATATTATTAATCATGTAGTTGCTAAGTAACAAATATATATAGTTTTTACCAACTGTTTATTTTTCCATGGTAAATAATTGATTTTATAGATGGTAAAGAAATAAAACTTTCATTAAAACCAGATGGTTTGGTCTTTGGTCTTGGTCTTTGGTGAGGTTTTTTAGTTTTTTTTTTTTTTTTTTTTGGATAGCACTTCATTAGCAAAAACCCAAATATTGTGACGCAGCATTTTCAGACTTCACAATGTGCATCACCGCTGTTCGAGATTCACATATGAACAATCGAGAACCACAATTGGTCACCACAAACTAACTATTTACTCAAAATATCGTCAAATAAGCTACATCAGAGAGACATATTTGTGTGTGAAATTTGCCAACAAAGCTAAAAAATAATGGTGCTTGTGCTCCAGCTTAGCATTGTGCATCTTGCCTGGCTAATTTATCACATGGTCATTTCAAAAGACACCCATTAGTGATTCTAGCTTAAAGATGTCTACTACAGTTTTATCTCTGTGATGCCTTTGATACTTGTTTATAACAATGCAGAAACCACACAAACGAATCTGTTTCACATGACTAACTTGACTCAGTTTTAGGCAAAGGTGTGATGATTTAGACATAGTGTATTGTCATCACTTGGCAATATTATGCACGGTCTCGGCATTTAAGCTACACTATATGGTCAAAAGAATGTGGACACCTGACCAATCACACCCATAGGTGTGATTGAGTCCCCATTTGCTGTTATAATAACCTCCACATGTCTGGGAAGAACAGATTTTGGAGTGTGGTTGTGGTGATTGGCCCATTCAGCAACAAGAGCATTAGTGAGGCTTGGCACACAGTCGGTGTTCCAGTTCATCCCAAAGTGTTCAGTGGGGTTGAGCTCAGGGCTCTGTGCAGGCCATACAAGTCCTTCCACACCACACCAATCCTGGCAAACCGTGGAGCTTGCTTTGTGCACAGGGTTTGGGCCTCTTAGTTCCAGTGAAAGGAAATTGTAATCAGTCTGTACAGGATTTCAGGCGGCTGTGGCTCAGGTGGTAGAGTGGGTTGTCCACTAATCATAGGGTTGGTGGTTCGATTACCGGCCCACATGACTCCACATGCCGAAGTGTCCTTGGGCAAGACACTGAACCCCAAGTTGCTCCCGATGGCAAGCTAGCAGCTCTGCAACCGTGTGTGTGTGTGTGAGTGTGTAAAGTGCGTTGTAGAACCGCTAAGGTTGAAAATAAGTGCAAACCCATTACCATTTTGCAGTTTTTTTACTAATTGTTGTGGCCAAAAATGTAGATTTTGCTGCAGCTTTTTTTTCAAAATTTGAGATGCAATTTGTGGAGTTTTTTGTTGTTGTTGTGGAAAACTACTTGACTTGGCGAAATTGCAACTGCACGAAATTGTTTTGCACGCTCTTTCACAGTGATGTTTGGTGGTAAATGAGACCTTTTAGCTGTACTCATGTTCGATGCATGTGGCTTTGGCTGAACGAGCGTTGCGATGAAGTCACATGATGCGTCTTGGTCCAAATCTTTTCAAAAATCGCAAGCTCCTGTGAATATTGCGGAGTTTCCTTGATTTTGCGTTCATTTCTGCGATCGCAAAATCGCTAAATCTTGTAGGTGACTGTGTGATTCTATACAAGACATTCTGTACAATTGTGCGTTTGGGTGTGATGGACAGGTAGGTGTCCACACACACTGGTAAAAACAAACAACAAAAAAAAGTATGTTGAATGAGAGAGACAAACAGGGTCAAACAGAAAGAACAAAACAGAGAATGAGGTGTATAAAGGAGTAAAAAAAAAAAGGGAACATGCCTTTTAGCTGGAAAGCACTGAGGCCCGTGAAAAGGCAAGTTATTGCCTCTGAGGTACGTACTTTCTGAGAGCTGTCACATCACACAGCTCTCTCCGAGTCCCTCAAGCTACAGCAGTGTGCTTTTACACGTTTTGTGTGTTCTGTAATTGCGTGTGTGTTCATTGTGTGTTCTGAGGCGATTTCTTTTTCTTTCTACTCGTCCTTAACTGCTGTTACATTCTGTTCCTTTGCTCCTGCCTTGTCTTCATGTCACACATTCACTTCAAAAGTTCAAAGACACACTGATATCATCCCCTCACAGGATCACTCAGAGCAAGTCGCTTTCATGTGACATGGAACTGAGACGGAAGAGACTGCGGCGAAGGGGGGGTTGTGTTTGGTGTGTGTGTGTGTGTGTGTGGGGGGGGGGGTGGTAAGAGGGTGTGAGGGCAAATTGAACAGAAGTGTGGAGTTAAAACACTGATCACTCACCCAAACACAACTGCTGAATTAATAGAACACGGCCACTTTCGACATGTCAACACACAGCCAATCAGCTTCAGAATGCTCTGGCACTTGCCCGAGTTTTTGAATTGTGTGTGTGTTGGACAAGTCCGGTATAACATTTGCCCTTCTCTCCACAGGACCCTGGGGCCCAATAAGCATCCATCTGCAGACAGATTCACACACGCTTCAGTAGGCAGGCAGGCGAGGCAGTGTGTGTATGTTTGTGTGGGTGGGTGTGTTTATGCCAGGAGTGTCTGACTGACGCTGCACACACTCCATCATCTCAGAGCCCTGGGGAGTAAAGCCCCAAACCACACACACACACACACACACGCACACACACACACACACACATACACACATGCATGCACATGCACACACACTCACGCACACACATCCTCATTACCACTAAACTTGCCTGAAGATTTGGGAGCAGGAGTGGGTGGAGAGTTGGAGGTAGGTTTTGGGGGAGATGGTGGTTTGGGAATAAGTGGAAGTTGGGCAAGTGGAGGCTTGGGGGAAGTCCGAAGTTTTCAGTTTGGAGGCAGGTTTGGGGCGAAATGGTGATTCGCGGTTCCATGTGAAGGCTTGGGGGGGAAGTTTGCGGAAAGTTGGTTTTCAAAGGTAGGTTCAGGGCAGGTGAAGGTTTGGAGCAGGTTTGGCATGCAGGAACAGGTAGGAGGAAAGGTTTTGGCATTATAGAGGTTCAGGGCAATTTTAGGTGTGGGCACAGGAGGGGCAAGCAGAGGTTTGATAGCAGGTTTCTAGTCCAGGCTCTTGTTATCTCAAAACTGGACTACTGCAACTCGCTACTCTCGGGCTTCCCGGCCAGCTCCATCAA
>JANDJT010000164.1:12170924-12185542 GCA_024331685.1 Stegophilus panzeri
GAAGTGTACGGAATACTGAAGTGTATGGAATATTAAAGTGTACGGAATATTAAAGAGCATGGAACAGTGAAGTGTACAGAATACTAAAGTGTATGGAACAGTGAAGTGTACGGAATACTAAAGTGTACGGAACAGTGAAGTGTACGGAATACTAAAGTGTACGGAACAGTGAAGTGTACGGAATACTAAAGTGTACAAACAGTGAAGTGTACAGAATACTAACATGTACGGAATACTAAAGTGTATGGAACAGTGAAGTGTACAGAATACTAAAGTGTACGGAATACTAAAGTGTATGGAACAGTGAAGTGTACAGAATACTAAAGTGTACGGAACAGTGAAGTGTACGGAATTTTAAAGTGTATGGAACAGTGTAGTGTACAGAATACTAACGTACGGAATACTAAGTGTATCGAATATTAAAGTGTATGGAACAGTGAAGTGTACAGAATACTAACATGTAAGGAATACTAACGTGTATGGAATGCTAAAGTGTATGGAATGCTAAAGGGTATGGAATGCTAAAGGGTATGTCTGACATGCATACAAACAAAAATAGGCCATTTTGCTTCAAGTTCAGGAAGTGGGTGAGTTGACAGTTCTGGAAAAGGGCAGTATAACAGAGGCCATGTTCCAAGTCCAGCACTCTTACACATCAGTGCACACACACATTGCTCTGACAAGCTGCTATGCTGTTCTTCTAGGTGTTACAATGCCACTAGAGTGTGTGTGTGTGTGTGTGTGTGTATGTGAGAAAGACAGCATGCTCTCTGTAAGGGCATATACAGAGAACTTCTTCTAGAATTCTAGGTAGGCACTGAAGTGTCCCAAAATAAATAATACCATTACTAAATAAGCCACATAAACACCATCCTAAAAGACTGACCAGCACCAGTGTATCATGGATGTGTACCAAACCACACTCTATTTATTAGGTAGACTGTGCATTCTGTTTTAAAAAAAAAATAATAATAATATCTACTTGAATCTAATGACAATTTTTTTTTTTTTTAATGTAGCAGAAAGCTCTATAAAAAAAACAAAAAAAAAACAGCCAAAAAGACTTTGTACATATTCACATATTCAAATACTGAAGCAGACAAATATTTGAATATTTCATAAAAGGAGTAAGTTCATAAAATAAATCGATTTTATTCTATTCTATTTCTCAGACCATTTCATGAGTGCACTACATATTATGCATTTGGACATAAATAACAGTGCGTCTGTGTAGCAAACGGCACCCAACTCACCATTCCCTCCATTTAAGAATCAAGTGCACTATGTAGTGAATACGAATATAGGATACAGAATCTGTGATTCAAGTAAACAACTTAGTCTGTCTCAATACACAGACCGTGTGTTTTTTTGCAGCTTCTGCACACACACCACCACAAATGTCTCACAATTATCGGAGTACTACGCAGGTGTCCCAAACCATATGCCCTATTCATTACATGTAATTTTTTTTAGAGGCCATGTAAACACCAATTTAAACTTCTGCCTATCCTCAGCCCATTGGGGATGTGTTCTAGACCACATGCCTTTTCCTTCTATAGGCAACATAAATGCAATTGTGAATGCCTCTCCAACCACAGTACACTGTGGATGTGTCCCAAACCACAAACCCTATTTACTACAGCATATAGACTACCTGAACACCATCACAAATGTCTCATCATCAACAGTTACGTGTGTCTCGGTCCCAAACCATCTGCCTTATTCAATATGTAGGCAACTTAAACATAATCACACACATCGCACTATAATCAGTCCACTGTGGATGTGTCCCAAACCATGCATCCTATTCCTTATATAGTAACACTATGTCAATCGTATCCCAAACCATCTGCCTTATTCACAATCCAGAGTGGACGTGTTTCAAACCACACACACTTAATTATATAGGCCAGCGTCATCATTCTGTAATGGGTTTGTCCCAAACTAAACCCCTATTCACTAGATGGGTCACTTTTAAACAGAATTATGGGTATTCTGTACCAAGATAAATTGTTTGGACACTTCCCAATATATAGATTATATTTTCAGGGATGTTTTCTTTTTGTTGACATTTAGTTCAATTCAAAATTGGAGTTTAAACAATAATAATAATAATAATAATAATAAAAAATTATAATTATAATTATAATTATATATATATATATATGTGTGTGTGTGTGTGTGTGTGTGTGTGTGTGTGTTTTATTTATTTATTTTTATTTAAACTCCAACAAACTATTAGGCTGAATCCTAAATGGCTTTACATACTCTCCCTAGATACACTAACTACATGGTGTAATATAAAATAAGCTTGTAGAATCTAGCCAGTGCACTGTATGTACATTATAACGCTATTATGCTATTTACTCAGCCACAAAGTGAGGGACTCCACTACCACTCAAAAAGTAATTAATTACACATAGCATAATATTTTAAGAGCACAACTGTTAACTAAAAAAACCAATACATCATTAAAAATATGAAAATCAAGTATGGTGTAAATGACACAACCTTTGCTTACAGTATACGAATGGCCATTTATCCAAAACAGAACGCAAAATCTAAAATAATCAAATGCGGAAAGTGGCTTTAAATAAATATAAAAATAGCATTTAAAAAAGTATTTAGCACTGAATTCTTTTCTCAGTTAGTTGATCTATATTCTGAAGCACACTGTGGCATTCACTACATCCCTTCATTTGATGAGAAGGTTCTAAAAGTGTTACAACAGTGAAAATGATCACAATGTTCTAGAGCAGTGGTCACCAAGCCTCTTCCTTGAGGTTTCTTAACCTCTTAAGGCAATGATTAGATGGTCAGGTGGGCATGATTATAGTTGTCTTCAGGAAGGTAGATCTACAGGTACAGGGTTAGTGACCACTGCTCTAAAGTACAGGAACACTTTACTTTACACTGCAGGGTTCAACTTGTGTTCTGGTGTGAGGAATAATTTGCCTCGTAATCATTCAGTTGCGGCTGAACCATGTCTGGACATAACTGAACAAATCAGGGTCTGAAATGCAGTTAAGACATTGAGAGCACTGGTTCTTTGTTCACACTACTACACTGTTGCAAAAAAGTGACAAACACGACATTACAGATAAATGTAAGTAATATTGTACGGTTGTTAGTGACTTGTTATTTAATTAAGCCTAGTTAAGAGTTCTATACTAGTATTAGTTGATTGAATGTGAACACATTTCAGTATAATTTAAATTGAAATATTTTTAAATATTTAAATATTTGGTATGTCATTGTTTCATTCTTTCATCTTCAGTAAGCTCTTTGTCTTAGTCAGAGTCGGCATGAGACGGGAACGCACCCTGGAGGTGATGCCTGTCTATCTTAGAGGTGTGTATCTAGTATAATTTAAAAAGAATCCAACTAATCAAAGTAACGTTTCATAGTAATGGAACAGTGAATAAGGTGTGGATTTACATACAGGACGTGGTTTTAGATTATTAAAAAGACCTGACCAGAGAACAGCGTAATATCATGAAAGAACTTCTGATTTATGTGACCGTTTAAACCCAACATCACATCAAAAGAGTTATAAAGTAATAGTATACACTTAAACATGAGCAGAGCTTAAAATGAGCTTATCTTGTCTAGATGAATGAAGATGCTGCTGATTGATCCCTCTGAAGAAGCAGTAAAGCGTGTGAAGCACGTACATATACACATGAATATTAATGTCAGCGCTCAGACGCAGGCAACTCGCTAGAGAAGCTAATGAGGATGAATACGTGACGAGCGCTGACAAAAATCGCAGCTCTGATCATATTTATCTTCTAGAACATTTGCTCTCTTTTTGTCACTGTTGTTTTTTTTTAGTTTGTAATTAATACACTACGTGAAAGAGATCTGCACTCTGCTGAGCAAACTAATTTGTCTAATACAATGTAACTGCTTTATGTTAATAACTGAGGTAGTGGCACTGTGTTCGCTGAGAAACCTCAAGATAGGACTGCACCGAAAGTCTGCTGTCCCATGAATCTCAGCTCCGGGTATCCTTAATGAAAAACATGAATCCAGGTCAGCTTTAAGGATTTGCTGCTGGAAAGAAGTTTCTGACCGCTGCTCTGCACTTCATTCTTTATAATACATCAGATTCATTCAAATAAAAATCCATCCATCCATCCATCCATCCATTCATCCATCCATTTTCTGTAACGCTTATCCTGTAACGCAGGGTCACGGGGGAGCCTGGAGCCTATCTCAGGGAATTCGTACCACAAGGCAGGGGACACCCTGGACGAGGTGCCAACCCACTGCAGGGCACAACTGCACACGCATTCATACACTACAGACAATTTGGAAATGACAATCAGCCTACAACGCATGTTTTTGGACTGGAAGAAGAAACCAGAGTACCCAGAGGAAACCCTCGAAGCACAGGGAGTACATGCAAACTCTGTGCCCACAGGGTGGAGTCAGCATTCACACCCCCAACCCTGGAGATGTGAGCCAACAATGCTATCCACTAAGCCACCGTGCAAAAAAAAAAAAAAAAAAAAAAAAATATATATATATATATATATATATATATATTCTAAGGTCATCAAAACAGCTAAAACGAATATTCTCAAAAACATGCCACAAAAAAATTTACTTTAGTGTGAAGTTGATTCATTTGATTACTGATAACTGAATGATAATTTTGCACTTGCACTATGTAAGGGATAAAACACGGCAGGGTGTGCTGTTATAGAAAAATAATCAACGACAGGGTGATTTGATACAATGCAAAGAGGAAAACTGCTAGAATCCCAAAGTTTATTATGTAAGTGTTTTATCTTCTTATACCACAGCGATTTGCAAATGCTAACAATTTTATTTATTAAAAAAAAAATGATGCCTTGTTAGCCTTTTTTTGGTTCCATTTAATGTTGTAGCATGTCTGCAAAACAAGTTCTAGCAGCTATAAAGAGTTGTTTCCACACCAACCTCTCTTTTTTCTCTCTCTCATGAAGTTAAAAAGACAAGACCAAAAAAATGCAGCTTGTCATGTTACTGAGAAACCAGAAAGCACAAAGTTCTCTATCCTGAACACTCTCCCGTTATAGAAAGCTTAAAGGAACAGCCGTTATAAAACCCTCATGCTAGAAACTCCTTCCATAAATATAAAATAAACATCTCCTTACCGAATGCTTCACCGCATTAACAAAAGACACATTTTTCTTTGCTAAATAATACATTTCTAATCTGTGTATTAGTCTTAGATTATGTGGAATGTCTGCCATACAAGTATGTGAATTAACTATGTTATAGAAATGATAGCACGTTAAAATGAGCACATTAATACAAAGCTGTGATTTGACTTGCAGCCAGAACTACTGTCAGAGCTGCTGTTAGAATCGTCATTTAAAGCAGCCTGATTATCAAGTAACATTAGCTAAAGATGTAACTTTCAGTAACTCTGGACAAGAACATAATTTAAGAATTATGTTTTGAATTATGTATTTAAGAAATGCAATTCAATATTTTCTTAGTGACATCATCATGATCTACACCAGTTTAACAGAAGCGGAACAACTAGGTCTTTAAATAAAATACATTCTTGCAAAACAATTAAGTTCAATTCGTGTTCAATTCCTACAACTAGCTAAACCTCTGAGTCGCACAACAGCTAACAATCTGGGAGTATGTAGAGTTTTTCACACAGGAGGCAGCAATCATATATTCACTCATTTCTAAAGAGATGGTGTGGGCAGGCAAAGTGACACAGGTGGAGCAGCAAGTGGTTCAATCCAACAAAACCATCACGTGAACATTCAAGTGAAGACCTGTGCACCTCCAAGTGAAAAAAATTCTCAGAAAACAGAAAAAGTAAACTCTAAGTAGAGTGGGTCATCTAGTCGGAGTGTTCGGCTCCTCGGTTTTTCTAGGTGAATGTATGCGTGTGAGTGGGCTGTAACGGAGGCGCTGCTTCAGTCAGTCTTAATGTATGAGTGGCACTGAGCCACGCACTGGTGTCACACAAAGCCTCGCTCCATATCTGACCCCGACTGCCTACTGCTGTCAGCATAAGCCAGTGCTGGCCATGGCACAGTCACCACTGCATGTCTGATGTGACCTTTTGGTTTTTTTTTGTTCCTAATATCCAAAACAGACTACTTTGAAAGCTTTGACGGTCCCATTATGTGACCAGGTTTAAAACACAGCTCAAAATTATATTTACGATCTGTCATAAGGTGAACATGATCATGAAAAATGAAGCGTCTTATTCTTACAAATATAATCTTAACATCAGTGCAGTAAATTCTATAACCAGAAAGGAGAACCGCAATGTTTCCTTATTTTGGGCCCCCTGATTTTTGGCAGAGCAGGAGTCTCCTTCTTCTTGATTTGTGTGCACCAGAGTACAGATGGACTGTTCACATTTTGGACAAAACAAAGCAAAGAGAACATGTGTTTTGTTCATACCAAACAAGGTAGGTGTGAAAGAACAAAAACTGTGTTGCACTGTGAGGCAGTGAAAGTCATTGTGCTTCATGTGTACACACAATTCTACAACAATACAGCATGTGTTCAAACAGCCAGACCCTTCCAAACAAACCTTTCTATGTTAGCAGAGTAGCATTTTCAGTGCCAAGATTTAGCAACCCAAACAATCCCTCTAGCCAGAGTAAAGTGAAAAAACACAAAGAAAAAAAAAACAAAAAACAGCGGACCAACCAAATCTCACCAAATCTTTCCTTCATTGCACACTCTGGAGCTGAGGTGGCAGGATGGAGAGGAGGCCTGTGGAGTTTGAGTATACCCAAGGGGAAGTGTAATTTGATATACGCCAATAAAACCACTACAGTCCATCCTGAAGTGCTTCCTTGTCCCTGGTTGAGTGCGCTCTACTCTTAATCACGCTTCAAGGCTACCCAATTAAGAACAATATATGGATTTTTGTTACAGACTGGCTAAAGCCTGGACTATCTGGTGTCAGTGCAACATGACTTCATAGCCGAACTAGTCGATCGTGTAAGACCAGCGATGGCTTTCGATCTCAAAATTGGTGCAGAGTTTGAATTTGCATGAGCAGATGGTAGGGTTGTGGACTGGAAAGGTGGAGTAGCAACCATCCGGGAAAAGAGGGTGAATGAAGATGTTGCCTTGATTAAAGGTGCCCCATGGGTGGTGTAATGTTGGGGTTGGGGGGATTGAATGGCTAGAGGGAGAGAATGGTGTGAACAGAAATCTGTGAAGGGTTCCTTCCATTCTTAAAAGAACGGTTCGTAAACTGGATTTTCTACATAACCCAAATGTAGTCAAAATATACAGTGAATATAAAATATAAAGTGACTGGAGGCCAAGTCGTGGTTGAAAGGTTAGAGATGAGGACATACTCAGGACATCAGACAAGCAGTGCAGGAGAACATTCCTGATGTTAGATGTTCTTTAGAGAGGGAAAGTGAATTTAATTTCAATTATTCTGAATAAGTTTAGCCTCTTGGCGGCTGTTCTAACCCGAGCGCAAGCTGAAATAAACGACTGTGGTGAACTCGCGAGTATTATGTTTAATTAGAGGCATTTCCTCACAGTGAGACATTCCGAGAGTGGCATGAGCATTGGCCGACATTAGCAGTAAAGCTATAGTGTAATTTAACTAGAACTGAAACTACATTTATATACACTCAATTTAATTTCAGCTGTTACTGAGTAGTAAAACTGCTTTTGGAAATTGTAATTTGCCAGGAAAGATAGAGTCCAGAATTTCTTCCTTTTTGATTTTAACATCCAAGTCATAATGCAATCATTATATCAGTGTGATGTTCAGAATTGGGCCTTTATAGGACACATTTGATGTTCAGCTTAGATCAATGAAGGGGCATCTGAGGATTTCACATACAGCACTGTTAAAAAAAACCTTAGACACGTGCAGAGAAATGCTGTACAGAAAAGATGCCTTCAAAAATAAAGAAATTAAATGTTTCCACATTTGAAAAAATACAATAACGTGCAGTAATAAACAGTAATAAACGAAACAAAGTCAATATTTAGTTTGATGACCATTTGCTTTAAAAAACAAAACAAAAACAAAACTCAGGTATATGTTCTGCAGGTTTATAAGGAAATGAGCTGTAAGTTTTATGCAGCATCTTACAGAATCAGACACGGTTCTTCTGGAGATTTTTACTGTCACACTTGCTTCTTATTTTTGCAGTAAAACTCAGCAACCTTCATTGTGTTTTTTGTCCAAAAAGTAGTCTCTTATATAATATGCTGCTTTCTTTACTGACATACAAACATTTTTCTGTAACATTTAATTTTGTGCTGGAAAACTAATGTTTGGGAAACTAAAATGTTTTTTTGTACTGACTTGATAATGTAGAAGTTATAAAAGAAAAATCGATAACACAGTTTGTACTAAAAATAGGGTGTCTAAGACTTTTGCACAGTACTGTATATACACAAAACTATAAATGTTTTTAGAATTTAGATCCTAATTTTATTTTACTGCTCAGCATTGTTTAGCTTTTTTCTTTTCTTTTTTTTTTTGATTATGCCACACCCTCCTGACTTTATTTGACTAATCTGCTCGTCTTATCACCTGCATCCTGTTTGGAAGCATTAACTAGTAATCATATTATTACCAGTAATGTTATTTATAGTAATAATCTAAAAATTACATTGCTGTTCCAATTATTATCCAATTATCATTGACAAACAGGAAATTTGGTTTAATGCTAGCCTTTTTTATTATTTTTTATTTTTTATTTTTTTAAACACTTCCTAGCCCATCACTTTCAACAGAATGATTGCAGATGAGTAAAAGCGAGTTTGGATAGCAAACTAAAAAAAATAAGTCTAACTGACATGTCAGCTAGACTTATTTTAGCTCGGTCATCTCATGTATCATGAGATATCAAATTTTTGGCCGTGTCGCCCTCCTCTGACTCAGACTTTTGATAAAAGCTTTTGATTGTATTTGTTATAATTGTATATTTTACAAAGTTCTCACAGATGGTATAGGGCTTGGTTGCCAGGTTGGGAGGATTTCCAATAAAAAAAAAAAAAAAAAATTGTCTGCGCAAATAGACTCAACTCACTGACATAACATATTATTTATTCATTCAGTTTATAGTGAAGCAGGAAGGATTCCACTCTGGAAACCCTGTGTAGGAGCGGTGACATGTTGTGACCCTCAGAACCTGCAGGTTTTGCTCTCTACTCATTTTCAGTAATGGCACAGGACAGTATTTCATAACTCAAGCCTATTTTCCCCTTAATTAAATCAAACAAATTTTTCCATTTTGCACTAGAGGTCAATGCTGCTAACAAATAATTAAAAGGTGCAACAGCAGAAAAAAAAAAACCCCAAAACAATGGATTGAACTGTAACCTTAGCAAAAGTGTATAGTCGCTGAGAAAACACGCTTGGAAAACTGATTTCTGGTCTGGAAGGTTTGTGTGTGTTTCAAAGCACTTCCTGTCTGTCATTTTTATAGACACTGTACGAGTCACCCAAGTCACCTCTGCCCTGGGGCCAGAGGTTCGTAAATATTGCCGGGAATGTGGGAGTGAGCTCAAGGACTAAAAAAATAAAATAAAAAAATTCAAATCTCGAACTCATGTAACTGTCTTGGGGGGGAGCAAATATTACCTAATGTGCATTTAAAGCATTTCAGTCACATCCTTTTTACATGATTTCACATGATACAGTTGAGGTCATAAATTTACAAAATGTTAATAATTAAAAAAGTAAGAGGGATCATAAAAACTGCATTTTGGTTTTTTTTATTTAGTTCTGCCCTGAATAAGCTATTTCACATAACAGATGTTTACATATAGTTCACAAGACACAATAATAACTGAATTTGCTGGAAAAGTAAAGAATGTGCAGGACCTGGAGGATCTTTCTGAAGAACAGTGGGCAGTTTAACTGCTCAGGACAAACAAGGGACTCATGAACAACTCTCACAAAACATAAACACAGTCGCTGATCATCCAGGTAACGACACACGGGATTAACAATCAAGTGTGTGTAAACTTTTGAACTGGTTCATTTGTGGAAATTCAGTCATTATTGAATCTTGTAGACAATGTAAACATCTGTTGTTATGTGAAATAGCTTCTTTTACTTAAAAAATAAAATAAAATAATTAATATTTTGCAGATTCTGCAAGGCATATGTAAACTTATAACCTCAACTGTATTTGGGACCAAGTTTCTAGCTTCACACGCTACGCATTGTGACCGTAACTAGAGTAGAAAGATGGCTAGAATTATTCCTCTCACTTGAGAAGAGAATAAACAGTCAAGAAAATAAGTATATTCCCCCCAAAGTGGTAGAAAGCTATGACTTGCGTTAAGTGTAATATACCGAGACTGGTGTGCTGGGTGACATTGCTTTTATATCGTATGTCTTGGCATGTGATCTTTTTTGCCATTATTCCTGTTAATCTTCTTATCTGTGATCTGTGGTTTGTGGTCTTTTGTTCAACACCACACGAGCACAAGCCACGGAAAATCCACGTTTCCCCATGGGGACAATATTGTTACTACTACTACTACTAAAAACCAGCATGAGCAGAAGAACAGGACACACACTACGGTCGATAATCTGAGCCCATCTGTCTCCGGCACTCCCCCAATGCCACTGTCTGACCTCCACTCAGAGAGGAGAGAGGAGTGGTGGAGCAGCTAGTTAACATCCTTCCCTCCCTTCCCCTCCTCGCTCCTCCGCTCTTCATCCACAGCGGTTATTTATGAGCCCTCGGTCTAATGCGCACTCCCCAGGCAGTGCTTGGTCGAGTGCGGCCAACTTTTAGCATGGCTCCATTATTCATAAGTATGCGCGAGCAGCATTTGGAAAATTGCTAATGCTTTTCCTCTGCGCCCTCCCTCCCCTTGCTTATATATTTATTTATTTATTGTTTCCCGGCGCGTTATTCATTCCGGGAAAGGGGCTCTTCCTCTTTCTCTACCCATGATCTCTCGGTTTCTGTAGCTCACACTTTCTTCTTTTTTCCTTTATCTCTTTCTCTGTGTATATTATATATATCTCCAGACAATCAATAATAAATAATACATTTTCCACTTGAAGCTCAGAAGCTATATGGTACAAAAAAAAAAAAAAAAAAAGCTAACAATATATACACAAGATATCTGTTCACCAAATGGAGTCTATTCTATTAGTCATATAGTACACGATGTAGGGCTCGACAAAACCACCACCAAGATTTTCTACTCTTTGAAGTGAAAATACAATATACATATAGTTATATCATTTAACATAGACAAAAGTAAAGGATTATGCATTTATTCTGACCTCTTAAAAAAAAAAAAAAAAAAAAGCACGTTTCTATAGACTTATGGTGGACAAACATGACATTATTAGATAAAATATTACAGAAATGTGGAAGACACAGCATCATAATCAGGGGCATTACTTACCTTGAGTTTTTATTGATAAAGTTAGGAATTCACTGAAAGTGCGCTTCAAGCACAGCAGGCTAAGGTTTGCTCAGACTTATCCTTTAAACTGTCGGCACAATTTCTTTACAGAAGACCATGCTGAATTTGCAAAAAAAAAAACCCTTTATCTTATTCATTTGACAACTCGAAATTTAAAGCATGATTAAAAATATAGCCTACGTCCTGTACACACATTGCACAGGAATATAATTTACTATCTCGTGGCTTCATTAAGGAGCATGCACAAGTAACTGTTGGTGGTTCACAATTAAATAAATAAATAAATAAATAAATAAATAAATAAATCTATTCAATGCAATGAAATGTAACCGGATGTACTGGATCAAGTGCTATTTTATACGTTTCTCTATAATGAGGGTGGAGGCCATTGTGCTAAATTAAACCAAATGTGCAGGGATTAATGTGATAATAACAGTTACTATTCATGCAGAAATATATATTGGCTGTATACTAGACTCCTATGTTTATTTAAATTCTTCTCTCTCCAATATCATTACATCTGACAACAGAAATTTCCTTCGTCAGTCCCCAATTTCTATCATGGATATTTTTCAGGCTTAAAGGCAAGTGCTTGTGTTTAAAGGTGGTAGTCTAGAAGCTGTTGAGAAACGCCGTCTCAGACACTTCTACTCAAGACAAATCTAGCAACCTCGGAGGCACGAACTACACGCACGTAATTTACATAATCTAAATGACGCATCCAGAAAATCGACTTAAGCAGGTGCTTAGCCCGTCCCTAAATATGCATAATGTTCCCCTCATACATACTGACACATCTTCTGGACTCATGAGTATGAACATGACCCATGACTCTATTGTTACCAAAACATCATTTGTCCTGTTGAACACTTACACATTACATAAAAACATGAAATAAAATAAACATCTATATGAACGAAACAGCAACAGACTGCATTTAAGGTTTCAGTAATAGATTTTTGTGCTAGACTAGACATGTGTATTAAGCTCCGCCTCCTCTCCATTTTTACTGGTTACTTACACATAGCCTATGACTGTGTACCCATACTTTCTGTGCCATCAAATCCTCCTGGGAAGTTCGTATTTACGAGTTGGGACGTCGTAATTATGACATCGGGTGTGTTCAAATGACTTTGTTCGGAGCTAGATGGTGGTTTATCTTCTCTTATCTAACTACAAAAAAATACAGCAAGGTTTTTTAACTCTACTTCTAGAAAATGAAGAACAAAAAAATTAACATCAGGTGTGTTTTTTGTAATTCATGAAGCCACTGTAAACTTTATCATTATATATTTTATCGTAATTGTACAATGCTATCGTAAATATTTTTAATCTATATACAAAACACCCCGTGCAACGTCGCAAATGAAACTATTTCTCTCCTATAGGTGCTTAAATGTTAACCATTTTGCTTGTATTTCAATAACTTCCAGTATATACCAAACACATTTACTGAGATGAGTAAATATTCAATTTCAATAAATTTACCGTCAATTACAGACAGTGGTTCCACCATGTTTTCAGACTGACACGCCCCCAACTCAGAAACCCTGAGCTCAAAGAAAATCCAGTTACGATTTTCCCCGCTTGTAATGACAACTTTATGCTGGCGTTCATGTGCGTTCAGCTCGTGAATATGAAATTTCCGAAATGACTTGAACGCACCAATACACCCAGCGTATGACATACCCACAGGCTTGTTCTGATTGGCTACTGGAAGGCAAACGGAGTGAAAGTTGAATGTTCACAGTGTAACTACATTGAAACTATTGACAGGTGATTATTTCTATTATCGCCCAGGTCTACTGCTTGCTATTTGAAATGTTTCTTATTTTTCAATCTAAGGCAGCTACTGACTTTCATTTCACTACGATTAGCAACATTCTCAGAGACCTTCTCTTGAGCAACATTTACTTTTCACTTTACAGGCATACAGTTGGGCGTGGTAGAAAGTGCTAGAATTTTCCATACAATTGGACAACAGCAACTTGGAACCAATACCCGATTGGTCAGCACTACATGGCTATTGCTTGTAATTTGCATAAAATCGAACCTTTTTCATCCTGACACTAGTCAGCCTCTCGGCACTTGCAACCGCACAAAGCCTCGCTCAGTTATTTATGACTCCTTATTGAAAAATAACTCAGATTGCGAATTCACTTGCAGTGTGCATGACTCAGAAGTCGGCACTAAAGGACAAGAAGAAACAGAAAGAGACTGAAACACTGAGAAAGAAAATGAGAGACAGGACGACGCTAAAGAACACATGGAAAATCGATGATAACGAACGAGTGTGGCGAAAAGTGAGCGCTCAACAGAGTGACAGATTGTCTATTGAGGTGCCAGTCAGAGCCATTGGCCGCCCGCACACTATTAAAGATAGAGGCGGGCACGCACAAGTCTTATTGATCGCATTTCTCCCAGCCTCTCGCTTTCATCTGTATCATTCTCTCTCTAACTTTGCCTCTCTATTCCATTACATCTCTCTCTCTCTCCAGGAGACATGGTGAATTTTATACTATATGTGTAAAAAAAAAGAAAAAAAAAAAAAAAGGTTTCCACCAATCATAAACGTGTGCCAGAGCATACTTGATTATCACAAAAAAAACATAACTGATGAATAGAGAGTATATTGTATTGTATCCTCTCTATATAACCAATATAATAACTATAATCATAAAACAATACAGTCTTACTCTAATACTACGGTTCTGAACATCAATAAATAGAAATGCTTTTTGAACACAACAGACATTTTGCATTTTGTAGCTCTTAGCAGCATTATAAGAAGACTAAAGGCGCTCGAAGCCTGACGGGACCCTATACGCAGAAGGAAATGGCGCATTTGAAAAAAAAAAAAAAAATCTGAAATCTGTATTACCTGAAAAATAATAATCAAAATCCTTTGCACCATAACTTTGATGATCATTTTATTAACTGCTCAGCGTGCACTCACACTCTCTCTCTCTCTCTCTCTCCCTGTAACCAGGCTGAAAGACAGAAAAAAAGGGTGAGAATGGGAGCAGATTTGCAAGAGGAGGGTGTTATATTTCAGACTGCAGAGACAGGTGAGGAGAAGTGATGGGGGAGCCTTGGTGAGAATATTCACTGCAATCAAACCCAATTAACCCTTTGACACATTACTACTCAATGGGTTGAGTGAAAGAAATTCCTTTTATTTTCATACTTTTAGACATTCAAAGAAT
>JANDJT010000164.1:12222501-12241902 GCA_024331685.1 Stegophilus panzeri
AACTGCTCAGGACAAACAAGGGACTCATGAACAACTCTCACAAAACATAAACACAGTCGTTGATCATCCAGGTAACACACACGGGATTAAAAATCAAGTGTATGTAAACTTTAGAACTGGTTCATTTGTGTAAATTCAGTTATTATTGTGTCTTGTGGACTATGTAAACATCTGTTATGTGAAATAGCTTATTCAGGGCAGAACTAAATAAAAAACTAAATGCAATTGTAACGATCCCTCTTGTTTTTTTTTTTTTTTGTTGTTTTTTTTTTTTTTAAATGATCAACATTTTGCAGATTTGTATGACCTCATCTGTAAGTAGGCCACACAGACTTGCTTATGTGGCTTCTCACACTGTATGACACTCTGTTAACCATAAAAATGGACAAAAGCATGTCATAAACACTAAAACTGCTAAAACCGAGCTCCATCTTGAAGCCAGAATGTCATGTTCTTCCTCTTCACATCACTGCACACAAACATGCATTAAAGATGTAGTTTTCATGATGCTAAACCTTGCCTGAAAGGTTGTCTTTCATGTGTTTTTCATAAAAAATATAAATTTTATATATTTACTTTCTGGCCATCTTTTAACCCTGAACTTCTCATCTAGGTGCCCTTATCTAAAGTCATTTAATGTTTCAGAAGTATATCTGCTCAGCTTTCTTCTTGGATTGGATTCACTTGTAAGTGTAGATACGTTTAAATATACCAGTCCCTTACCATCGCCTGCAGGCTGCCATGTGTGTGCAGGACTCCTTTTGGTCTTCCTGTCGTTCCGCTGGTGTAAATAATCATGGCTGGCCTCTCTGCCCAATCAGAAATCAGCTCTTCAGACTGGCACTGTGGCTCTGCTGCGTGCAGTGCGTCCAAGCTGGAAGTGGGAGGGAGATGCAAACATGGCAGCCCCAGTTTCTGTGCTAGAGGCTCCAGCATGGCAGTGTAAGGTTCCCCAGCCAGCAACAGTGAGCTCTGGGAGTCTGAGATGACATACTCGAGCTCAGGCACCGGGTGCTTTCTGTAGAGCGGCACGGCCGTGCCACCACACATCCACGTCGCCCACTGAGCCACCGTGTAGGACGCATCGTTGGCACACAGAAAGGAAATGCGCTTGCCCTGTAGATCTCCTGAGTGGCAGGCTAATGCTTGGTGTATCTGTGCTGCTAAGCCTCTACTACTGTGGTACAAACAGTTATAGCTGTGGTTTCTGTTCTTATCTATAATGGCCACTTTGTCTTCATAAGCCAAGGCTTTGGTGAAAACAGGGGTGACCCTTTCTTGTGATCTGGACGTTAGGGGACCAGAGGACATCCAGGTTCTTTGGACTATGTTTCTCAGCAGCCATTTAAGTGAACATCTACTGGGTTTGTAGTGTAAACAGTTCTGAAAAGATCTCCACACAGCCATCGTGGAAACACACAACATGATGGAAAGTCCTTATTAGAGTCACAATACGAGAACCATCCTTAATCACACTATTAATCACAGAAGCTACGCAGGAAAAACAAAACAAAACTCTGTATTAATATTAAGCACAATTTGAGAAATATTATATTAAAATGTAACATTATTTGACATAAAGGAAATCAATAATGAAAAAAATCAATCTGCTGTGTGTTATCTCCCTAAATTATAACCAATTATTAGCAATCTTTCATTAATAATGCTCGTTTTCTTCTATTAACAAGATGGGTTTTTTTCAATGACGTCTTTTATAACTCTATTTATATTTATAATTATATTTGTATTATAATTTACAATGCGCATGATTTATGTGTGTTCCACATGCGGTCTAATTTCCAAAAAGTCGGACGAGGAACGAAGCAGAGGAAATACATTACACACGAACCTTATAGAAGTAACACAGGAGAAATAAATTCCGTATAAAATATTACTGAGAATTCGTTCATCAATCTGCAAAAAAAAAAAAAAAGTTTAGCTTTAGCATTTAACGTTACATTCGCATTAGAAAATTAAATGCGAAGAATTAGCTGAGACTCGAACACTCTGAAAAACTAACATTAACCTGCGCTTACCTGAAAGACATTCAAGACCGTGTACGGCTCTTTAATGTTCCGGGTGGAAACCAAGCCCGGGAGGAACCTTCGGATACGGAAATACACCAATCGCTGTTAACCGTACTTTTTTTGTTGGAGTGAAGTTTTATAGATTGAAAATTGTGTGTGAGCCATTTGTATGTACTGTAAACGTCACAATGTTGTTAATATTAATCGTTACATGTGAATAAGCTACATGTATTTAAGTGAAAACTTCTGCGCATGCGCGCAACAATTGCCACAGATTTTTGGAACAGCTCCTGAGAGCGGTGTTAGAGAATGTTATTAGACTACTAATGTGTCAGTAGTTATACTTGTGTTTTTAACACTTATTTACGGCAGGAACTAGACTTTATTTATGTTTTATTATTTTTTAAAAATTTATTATTTGTTAAAAAGACTCATTTTGCATATCAAATTTGTTAGCTGCAGGCAGCCAATGCACCTACTGGCATGTGTTTTGGCACGTGGTTTGTTTGGGTAATAGATTATTAGGTTGTATTTAGTCGAAAAGAAGCTACCGTGCATTGACTACATAAAAGACCTAATCCTAGTAGCTCTGTCAAGGCCAGTATAGGTAATATATGTAACTGTAATTTTGACATAAACGGCTGGTCTCTAGGTGTGTTTGTGTCCTTGAGGTGGGTGTGTGTGTGTTTATGTTTCTTTTTAAGTAAGTACAGTATTTCCCAAGTGTAAGGGCAACAAAAAAAGTGTGCAAGGCCACTGAATGGTGACTTTTTGTGTTCTTTTTGTAATACTGCAAAGATGAAGTGGTAAAGTGACTGTTCCGACACTGTACCAAAATATTATCGTGTATCATTTAAAACGATTCATTATGGTGGTGATAGATAGCAATGTGTTACTGATAAAGACGTTATCATTCAAGTCATCATGCATTTTAACCTTGAATCCTTCCCCTCAGCCAATAACTAACCAAATAAGCAGGCATGAGTGAAGAACATTGGAGACTGGTGTAGCCAGGAACATGAACCAACACCAAAGTTAAATAAACCAATGTTTATACTAACACTTTTCTGTCTTTGTTTTATTCAAGGCAACATACAAAAAAAAAACAAATGAGGCAAGAGTAGACATATGTAGGTGGCCAGACGGCACAGTTAAATTGGTGGATTGGCACCTAAACATGTGTTGTGCCAACAGGCTGTTGTTAGCCAGCCTCGGTGCGAGCCTCCTGCTTTTGGCAGCGGCTCACAGCACGGGCACATTCAGCCACCAGCTGGCAGTCGCGGGCCTCTGATAAGGACTGCGCAGAGATGGCACTCGTTCAAAAAGTTTTCCCTTCCCTAAACCCCTCCGTCGCAAACGAGGATGGCATGTTCCTGCAAACTGGAAGCTTTGTCTCAGTATCTCCCCTCCAGTTTGAGGAGTAGCATCGTCACTGAGCGGTCCGTTCTCACACAAAGAAGAGAGAATGCCCACTAGAAAACGCTTTTGCTGTGCCTTTAATTGCGAGTATGATGCTAATGGCGTGCTATCCAGCCGAACCTCAGCGCGTAATATGTGATTCTTGTTTTTCCTGAGGACTATTTGGAATGTGACCAAGTCTCTGTGACATGGTTAGCACTTGCACTCATGGGCTTCAGTCATGTTCTTGGCAAAAGCCTCACGGACAAAGGGAATACAATAACCAAAAAGGATCGCGGCGGCTGCGTGATGGGAAGCTGTCCAGCCCGGCTATAGTACCGCTGACCGATGGGTATCTGCCGTGTTGACGTTCTAAGCCTGGATGATCTTTCTGAAGGTAAAACAATGGATGCCAACTTTCTGGTAGTTTGGCACAGGATTATAGGAACAGCACTGAGACAAAGAGAGTGATCGGAGACACCTCGTTTTATATACCACCATGCTACTAGTATGGCTCAGAAATCGAAAACAGTGTGCCAGAACGCATTGGGTTGGCACCAGATCAGAATTTCTTGGCACGCTCCTCATCCCCGCCTAGCACCCCCCACCCTTCTTTGCCCTGCTCAGAACACATGGCACAGTGGTGGTGGTGGCATCTGGCCGAGCTGACTCCCGCCAGCTGCGCATTGTCTTCGCCAGTTGGGATGCTTGGCACTGCCACTTCATCAACTACCTGTAGCTCCTCCCAGGTGCAGGGGGGGGGGGGGGGGGGCTATGAATTATTTGGCAGTGCAGCTGCAAACTTGACTTCTTTCCAAGAAATGCAGCAGCGTAGGAAACACATGTCAGACTCGTGCCATGCATACTGATGCACACGCCGAATGAACGGGAGGCGATGACAAATCCGGACCGAATTGAGTTTGCTAAAGGATTCTTATCTGTAGGGAAGCTGAAGCCTTAAAGGTCTGTGTCAGTTTTTGGGCTGAAATGTGGAAGGAGCCAACAGACAGCAAAGGATTCCCAATAATGTTTCAACATTTCTTCTACGAAATTATTGGACTCAGAAGACAAGGCCATCACAATTGTGGAGATATCCTCGTCAGAGATCATTCAAGTTCTTCTCTGGCCTTCTTTACTCTTGGACTTCCAAGACTTCCACAGCTCTTTCTAAAGCACTGAATGTATTGGGTTTTTTTTTCTACCACGTTGGTGATGCTACTAATTAAAATGTTTACCATGAGGGATGCACATGTTTCCTGTTCCAGGAAAATTCCAAAAGCTTCCTATCTTTGCAAATAGCATTGCTTCTGAGATAATTACAAAGCTCTCGCTACTCGGAAAGGATACGTGTCTTTTTCTACGGATAATCCTGTCATGTTCTCCAAATGTTGCCAAAGTGCTAAAACCACAGGAGGGACCGACATGCGGAGAACTTTTGAATAAAGCATAACCCTCAAGTGAATTACATGGTTTGTTTATCTCTAAGTGGAGCAGCTACATCAGTACCAGGAATAGCATCTGACAAAGGCATATCATGGGCATTATTTAAGAGATACAGACATCCGTTTCATTTGGGAACCTTGTGAGGCTTCGCTTTGAGCTCCATGACCCAGATTGGAATTTTTTTAACATGTTGTATTTATATATTTTCGCAAAGGAGAGCAGATGCTTTCTGTGAAGTTTCAAATAGGCAGCAGCTTGGTGGTGTTATTTTTGTGTTCAGCTGATGATGACCCACTGGGGTTTGGCTCCATCTGTGGTGGGCTGACCCACTTTAGCCCACGGCCATGTCCAACTGCTCTGTGTCCCAAGCATATGTGTGGTGGCAGGGGGATAAGCGATCATCAAGGCACGGCATGAGGCAACATACTGCTGCTAGGAAACCAGAGCAGGCTCCAGACGCTAGCTATTCAGTAGCATATGCTAGCGATGCTGGACACGCGTACCTTGCAAGATGGAGGAGACCCTGCCTTTGCTCTCTGTTACAGGGCTTTCCTTTAGGTGGCATGGGGAGAGAATTATGTATGGTCATTATGAATGTATGTGAATGTACAAGCATGTAAGTGTATAAATGTATAGATGATTCTGTGTCACATATTGATGCTGTTGTGAGAAAAATCTACATTTTTTTTTTTTTTTACAACTTCATATATGTATTCATAGAAAATTGTCTCTTTCGGTGTATTGGCCTCTTTAGTTGTGACACTGGGTTAGAAGATATTGCGTTAGTGTGTGTTGGTGTCTGTGGCTGAAAAAGACACTTGATTTAAGTGTCCTCTTTCTTCTGGAGAACAAATGTTGGTGTTTCTACATTCTATAGTGGCAGTGGTCGCTGAATAGCTATAGTTCTTTACTTGTGACCAGAAGGTTGTGAGTTCAGACCACAGGTGTACACCTGAGGAAATTTGCTAAGCTGTATGTTTACATTGAATTGTGATTCACTTGCACACTTGGTTTTGGCTTACTCTTGCATTGGTATAAGCTGTGGGACTTAAAATGTCATAAACCTTTAGTTCATATTAGAGATGTAACTGAGTACGAATGCATTATTCTGAATGAACAGATCATGTGTTCTAAACTGACACAAATGCAGATACGTATTGAAGATGCACTATTTCTATTTTTTTCAGAAAGTTTCGCATTGCATTTGTTAACTCAAGTGATTTAGCTAAAGTTAAGGAATTGCAGACGTTCAAGAGTTCAATAAATCTACACTATTTGTAGTTCTTTTCACAGCAGACATGTTTTAGACCACACCCACTTCCAGTTTAATTCCGCATACAGATATGAATATTGAGAGCGCTAAACAGATACAAATACAGATAGTAGTTTCGTGTTACATCCCTAGTTCGTATTTTAAAAACAAAAAAGTTTAATGATAAAAGTTTTCTCTTAAAAGCATGATCTCCTGTTTCCAGCCATGGGTTCGCTGACTATGCCAGCAAATCCTTGGCAGGGTCAGAAATTAGCCGTCTAACCAGGGCAGTTAAGCAGGAAATTGCCCAGACGTTGGTGCCACACACGGGCAGCCATGTGGAGGGTATCAATGCACAGACCCCGTGCCCGCTGGGACCACAGTGTGTGAACCACATATGCAACTCCATTCTGGTGTTCAGCTGATGCAGTCTGGTCTCGAATCAGTGATGAATCATGCTTAGCAGGTGTGATGCAAAAATCTCACAGGATTTCAAAACAGAGCCAAGCAGGATTTGGTCGATCAGGGAATGCGACATGATGTGTTAATCACAGGGAGTGATTGGCTAAGGAGTGCTGATTGAGTGGCGAGAAGGAAAGTCTCAGAATGGTTATGTATCACGAAGACAACTTGTTCGCATCCTATTTGGCGCTTTGCATAAACGCTGCCTTGGCTGTGCCTCCTTAACCGTTTGATCTGATACTTTCCAACTTTCCTTTTATGTGCATCAAACATAGCATGTTTTTTTTTTAGTATTATTATTCACTACTTAGATATAATGTGCGGGCTACAATACCGAGCACCCACAGCAATCTGTATTTAAGGCTACAAGACCATATAGATATAGGGTGGGTGGGTGTATAATATGCCACATTTGCATAATTACAATTGCAATAAGATCAATCGATCAATTACAATTGATCACAATTACAATTGCAATAAGACTGACATTTTCATTCACAAACTTCCCAAACGCCATGGGTTCAACTCAGTTTGGGAATCAAAGACAGGAGACAGTATGTGTTTATCACCTAAAAAAGGCAGATGGTGAAAATGGTGAGAGACAAATATTTATATGCACTAGTCTAAACAACATATGGAAAATATGATGGACAGCAAGTTTTGTCGTGATTGTGCTTGTATTAGTGCATATAGTTTCTGTTGTGATGTTACAAATTAACTCAAGGAGAACAAGAAAGAATAAGATCTGCCAGGAGATCACAGACAACGTAAGCTGTGTCTTTGAGTCGCTAAATCACAGTCTTGGTCTTTAAAGGAAGGTGCCGCCTTTCATATACTCACATGTAGGCTACATTTACAGAGTTAGCACTAGCATGAGTTAACTTTCAGTGATTTATTATACTCTATATACTATTAACACTACCTATCTCCTATCTAAGCTAATCTGACATAGTCATATTTACACATTTGTATGATCTTCACTACTAATGGCTAGCTGGCTAACATGATTTAGCTGACATGAGTCAATTCTCAGGATTTATGAGATTATTTATAAATATTATGATATATACTGCTAATACTAGCCATAGCTAATTACCACAATTATTCTGACAGGCTTTCTGCCTGTCATTTTACAGCCAATAGTATTGCTATTTATAGTAATCCATATGATCTGTTTGATCTTTGCTACTAATGATAGCTAGCAAGCAGGCTAACAGGAGCTCACTGGCATGAGTTAATTTTCAAGCTTTGTAAGATTTAATTTCTTATTTATAAATGTTTATATACTGATAATACTTGTCTATGCTGACAGGATTTCTGACAGGAGAATCTGTCATATTCATAAATCTTTATGATCTTCACTACTAATTATAGTAGTGGATATCTGAGAGGATTTCTGAGAAGTAATAGTAATAAATCTTCATACTCTTTACTTTCTAAGATGAGCCAGTGACAGGATTTCTGTGGTAACTTTACCTTGAGGGCAATCATAAAACTGCGTTTGAGTGCTAGATGCCTTCTCATAAACATCCAAGTCATTCAACTCACGCAGTCCAACAGATCATCCTTAAATCATCAGCCATTACTGATGACGGTACTTGGAAAAAGCAAAAGAAAAAGACTATATACTTATGTCCAACTCTATAAGACTTCCATTTAGTATATTAAGGTCAGGACTAGGGGATAATTTAGAGGTTTTGTAGCATGTCTTTCCTAGTAAATTCAACAAAATTGCTGTAGCTCATTGCAATTCTTCTGAGATCATGTTTTGAGACCAGGGGTTTGTGAATGTGAGGGAAACTTTCTCTATCTTCCAGCGCTGCTCTAGTCTATGTCTTCTGCCACAGCAGACTGAGTTCTCAGCACACGCCGGCTCTGCTGATGGTCTCTCTCTGATGAGTTATTGATCCGCCCCGTTCCATTTCAGCGCTCTCCGAAGGCTGCGGAAATGAGTGAGCAGAGAGACAATCAAGACCTTCCCTTCCTAATCAGACCCACTGCTAGCAGGTCGCTGCATAAAAGCTGAGCCTCATTCTTTTTTGTTTATTTGCTTATTTGTTCATTTATTTTGGGGAACGGTTCAGGCTTTTATACCTCACAACATGACAGAGCTGCTTCCAGATGGTGCGACTTAGATTCTTTTATTCAATCCAGTCGTCCTGTTACACAGCAGTTCTGATTTAATTTTGGATGAGCATGTGCCTGATAATGTTCTTCCACACTCACAGGACAATGATGCCAGTGATGATGTGGTTTAGGACCTGGTTATGTGCCATGGTCATAAGTAAATCTCCTAGGTCACACTTCCTGTCTGAAATCAGTTCTCTTTCATCCCTACTCCCTGCAGCTTTTCATCCTTCCTGTTCATGCTCTCCTCTGCTTTTTTCAGCTTGGCATGTGTCTGTCATGCTTTTCCCGCACTCTCTCATCTCTTACTCTTGCTTGCTCTCTCTCTCTCTCTGTCTCTCTCTCTCTTGCTCTCTCTCTCTCTCTCTGTGAGACTGTCACGCTGTTCTGGTGGTGTATTCACAGATAGACAGCACCATATGCTGTCTCGGTGCTCAGGGAGAGTGGCTCAGCCATGATGCAGAAAAGACACTGAGCCACCATGAAGGGACAGATAACCCAGATAGAGAGAGAGAATGAAAGAGAGAGAGATCTTTATTCATGAATGTTAGTTATCAATCTATCTGAAATGCCCTTTCTTTTGAATCACTATGTTCTAAGGTGTCCTAAGGTGTTTTTTTTTTCTTCATAGTATTTCAAATGTCTAAACATTACAGTATTAACATTTCTTTTTTCTTTTTTCTTTTTTTTAGATGAAAAAGTCAATCCAAAGATTAGCTTACAGTTCATAGTAGACACAAATATACATCAATATAACTCAATGTACATGGGTAAAAATGAAATAGGAAGAACCATTTAGAAAAAGTCCAAAAAAAAATTAAAATAATTAAATAAATAAATAAATAAAAATGAGAAGAATTTGCAAGCTAAGTCAATATAAAAACAGCTTTTGGCACCTCATGAGATTTTGACATTTTCTTTTGCCAACGTTTCAGTAATTTGCTTAAAGGAAAGGTATTTATGAGCACTTGAGTTGTAAATTTGTCGTCGATGCTGCATAGCTGAAAGGGTTTCAGAATTCGTCTTATGTACACGTTCATTAATACTTCGCATTTCAAGTCGAGTGGCCCAGAGCCCCACTAAACCGCACGAAGGATTGTTAGGTACCCGTGATTCATTTATTTTCTCCCGCTCCGTTCCCGTGGCGTCTGTACATGCTTTAACGTTGCTGACTGGGCTCCTGTGCTATTGACTTTCTTCAAAACACAAAGCCCGCTTTTGCTGGAGGAGGCTGGGGTCATTAGCCTTAGGGTGGACGTAGAGGACGCTCTCTCTCTGAAGTTCCGTGTCTCCTGCGAGTTAAATGTGCTTTTAAAATATTCATAATCATACTCGATGCACCAGGGAGGCAGAGGAATCAATATTGAAATGTATTCCTGTTTTGGCGTGTGGTTAATTAGCTGTGCTCTTTAAGCCGTGAAGTTTGGGAGCAGATTAAGAGAAGCACTCTCGGTGACAAGCTGATAGATATTCCATCAGAGTGCTTTAATTAGCATGGGAGGGCTGAAGTAAGAGCATTCAGCATTGGCTTTTTGTCTCTTGTGCTGTTTGCATACACTTGTTACACTTGGTGTAGCATTTTCACTCTGAGTTAAAGCCACAGTTCCGTTACGTATTTTATTTTAAGACTGCAACAGGTCACTTTATAGCCTCTATAACATTCTTCTTATTTGAGAAGGACACATACAGTACAATGTTCCACATAATAAAGCAGGTGTAAAAGACAGCTGTACATTATCTCACTGCTTAACTAATCAGCATCATCTCTAATAAAACACAGAGGTAGTGGAGATATTTTGAACCATCTACATTAACGATATACAGTACTGTGCAAAAGCCTTCAAAAATAATGATATTAAATGTTTCTACGTTAAAAAAATTACTATACAGGGCGGTAAACAGTAATAAATGAAACAAAGTCAATATTTGGTGTGATGACCCGTTGTTTCAAAACAAAGTACTCTCAGGTACAATTTGTGCAGTTTTATAAGGAATTGAGGTGTAAGTTTTACTGAGCATCTTACAGAACCAGACACGATTCTTCTGGAGAAGACTATCATACTTAATATTTTTGCAGCAAAAACCAGCAGACTTCATTATGTAATATTCTGCTTTCTTTACTGACATACAAACTTTTCTGTAACATTTCATTCAAATGTTAAACGTATTTGCTATAAAGAAAAAGTTTAACGGTGTGATTTTGTATCATTAAATCAATAATAACCAATTCAGAGATAGGTAGAAAAACTGGCTTTGCAATATATAGCTATGCAGTAGAGCTCATTATTTACTTTGGTTTGGGGTTTTTATTACATTATTCCCAGCCCAGAAATAGGCCATGCCCTTACCGAACGAGAGGCGCTCAGCTTTTCATTGTTTATAAAAGACAACTCAGAAGGCATATGTAGTTAACTCGATGGGGGTTGGGTCATCTGGGGAGAAGGAGGAGGCTTGTCAATGTTTTAATTGCAATTGCGATTTGCCTTGCAGGCAGCCAAAGGCTCAAATAATTACAAACTGCTCCTTTACATACTGTAGCGCCTTTCTTAGAGGACAAAAAGGACAGATGTGAATTGAGGAAGAGTGAAAATGTTCAGAGAACAGGAACATTTTCAGCAAATAGATGATTATAATAATGTAATCCAGAGTTTACACTGCAAAATAAATAAATAAATAAATAAATAAATAAATAAATCATCGTAGCAAGTGAAAATATGTTGAATGTAGTGAAATCTAGCTAGTATTTCTTATTATAAGATTACAATAAACCATACATAAGATCATTAAACCTATTCCTAGACATTATTACTCATTTCAAGCTTGTTGTTCTCTTATTCTATTGGGAGATCATTTTGCTTCTTTCTAGAAATAAATGCTTAAAATGAGTAAAATTATCTGCCAGTAGAACAAATCTATTTCAAGCTTGAAATGAGTACAAATGGCTTGAAATAGGTTTAATAATCTTATATTTGGTTTATTGTGATCTTATTATAAGAAATATTAGATAAATTTGACTATATTTAAGGTATTTCCACTTGCTGAGGTGTCGGTTTTGCGGTGTAGATGCTCATACACTAAAGCTATTCCCAGTGTGGCTTATCTAAACCTGGACATCCCAATGTCAATGGACCTAAAGTGTATGTAATGGGGTGTACATGAATGGAGGCATGCTGAAAGGTAGAAGGCATGCGTAAAGACTTAAGACATCCCGAGCAGGGATTTGCTGACAGACGCAAAAAGGAGTTGTATAATTTTTAAAGTGCAAAAACAAAAATCTGTGAGAACAAGATTTAGTGAAAACATGTCTTAGCCTGATCTACTGTCGTCTTTTATTTCTGCCTTAGCCTAGTATGCACACTGTTACGATGATACTAAAGGAATTCTGTAAAAATTTGATGTTATTTATTACATCATGGTGCGTACATCCAGCTTAGGCTTGCTTTCATGCTTTTGTCACTCTCTGACAACTGCTTGGTCAATATCTATCGAAGGTACAGCAGATGCATTACAACCATCCTTTGATCACTAAACCAATTTAATATATTTCTGGTAATTTCTCAGCGCTGATGGAGTCACTCATTGGGGTTTCCTGTAACAATTTTATGCGTCTCTCTCGCTGTCTTGCTTGTCGCCTTGTGCTAATGTGGTGTTTGTGAGCGAGGCCTAAGCAGAACTTTGATGGGGCCTTTAATGAGGTCAGTGGTTTCATTGCGGTGCAGAGTGGCCCACTAACAAGATTGTTCAGAGCGGCATGATGCGTGGCAGCAGCTTGGGGTCGAAGGGTAACGCCTGAGGTCGTCCTCGCCTGCAGCTCCAGACTTCGAGAATCTGAGCTTTGCGCACAGATCTGTCCTGACAGGACTGTCATGATTAGACAAATGCACTATGCGCAAGTTTATGCAAATGTGTGTTCTCATGCTCTCTTTCTTTTTATCTCTCTGTCTCTTTCTATATCGCTCCATCATTCTAAATAACTCAGCAAATGCTTTATGGATGTAAATATTAACAACTTTTTTGACTGCCATGTTTGCACAGTTAACATAGATGGGAGAACAGGATAACAACAGCAATAATAATAATAATAATAATAATAATAATAATAATAATAATAATTATTATTATTATTATTATTATTATTATTATTATTATTATTATGCAGTGTATGTGTGTGGTTTCAGCTTTTCATTGTGGTTTCAGTGTTAATGTGATAAGGTTCAGGTTGTGTGCTATTTATAGCAGTGTGTGACTGCAGAGGGGGGAAATGATGTTCTATAGAACCCAGCCTGTCTGATTGGGCTTCTTTATTTGTGTGTGTGTGTGTGTGTGTGAGAGAGAGAGAGAGAGAGAGAGAGAGAGAGAGCGAGAGAGAGACAGCAGGGGGCAAATGGCTCAGTGCTGGCAGATGTCACACGGCTTCCAGAACAATACAATTACCAGCACAAAGGGATTGGCTGTTACTGTATGTATGTATGTGTGTGTGTGTGTGTGTGTGTGTGTGTGTGTGTGTGTGTGTGTGCGTGTGTGTGTGTGTGCATTTCTGGATCATAACTGGTGTTTCAGCTGCTTTTTGTGAGTCTCCCTGACCCCTGCCCAATATGTTGTAATGGTGATGCTCAGTTGACATATGAAGGTCATGTGACCTGAGGATTCAGGAGGGCATTTTGTTGGCATGATTTATGACTACTTGTCCTCTTAGAGGGAAGAGTTACTACAAATCAATACATTCTGACTAATCACCTTTATGCTTTGATGAAAAATGGGCATGAGCGCTCACTGAACGGTTTAAAGAGGAGGAAAATGATGGAAATCAGATGGCATGACCTTCACAATCACTGGATCTCAGACCAGTTTTACACCTATGGGAGATTTAGAAGTGTTGTGTTAGACAGAGCTCTTAGAACACAAAGTGAGGGAATATCCTTTGGAAGAATACGACAGCTCTAGAGACTTGCAGAGTTGTTCTGGTGGCACCTTATGGTCGAACATCTTATGAAGACACTCTATGTTGGTTTTTCCTTCAGTTCGTCGCCCGTTTAAATTTGTCTTAGGTGGCACAGCGGGTAGTGTTGTCACCTTACACCTCCATGGTACCTGGTATAAGCCTACGCTTGGGTTAATATATGTGTGGAGTTTTGCATGTTCTTCCCATGCCCTTTTGGGTTTCCTCTGGGTTCTCCAGTTTTCTTTCCACCTCGGCTAAAATAATTTGGTATGTTCGCATGGTGCTCTGGCATGGACTGGCATCCCATCCAGCATGTATTCTCCTAGCTTGAGTCCCGTGTTCATAGGTTAGGTTGACTCTTACTAGGATAAAATGTTTAAAGAAGAAAAACACATGAATGAATCCAAGCTAACGTACAAGAGTACACTGTTAAAAATATCTTGTTAAGAAAAAAAAAGTCAATAGACTGGCAGCAGCAGTAGTACAAAACTGTTAAATTACAGTAATTTACCAGATGGTAAATTGACATTACAGTAATTAACCCTTCAGGAAAATGGACAACTCCTATTATTGTACAGTAATTTACATTTTAATAATGAATTGTCATTATATTAATTCTTACTATAATATAACAACACAAATTCCATTTCAGTAATTACATATTTAGAAAAAAAAACAGCTGTTATTGTACAGAAATATATATATTTTTAAAGTTCTACAAATTTATTTATTTATTTATGTGTTTATTTATTTATTTATTTATTCATTTATTTATTTATTCATTTATTTATTTATTCATTTATTTTACAAAACGAATCATGAAAATAAGTATATATAAGTATATATATTTTATAGAGCTTCACCATATAATCAAATGGGTTCACCATAAATAAAGAGTATTCCTTTAAAGACACTAGCATGAGGTGCTTTGACCCCTAAAAATCCTCACATAAAACAACAGTGCTCCAGCACTACCTGCTTGGGCTAAAGAAACATTGTTAATCATGCCTGTGAAAATAAAAATATAACACAAAATGCAAAATTGTCACATTCAAATTGTTTGAGAAAACAATAAACTTGTCAGACGAAAAAAAAAAAAAAAAAAAAGAAGGCATGACAAAACTAAACACACAGCTGAAATATGCTGTATACTCCAGCATTAACTAGACACAGGTGATAAGGATAAACAAGTAAGGTAGTACACGGCGCACTGAGGATGTACCACAGTGGATGTGTGCATTTTACACTATATGGCCAAAAGTGTGTGGACACCTGACCATCACACCCATATGTGGTTCTTCTCCAAAAATGGTTGAAGCAGACAATTGTATAGAACGTCTTTGTATGCTGTAGCATTACAATTCCCCTTCACTGGAAATCTGGCCCAAACCTGTTCCAGCATGACAATGCCCCTGCACACAAACTGATCTCCATGAGGACATTGTTTGCCAATATTGGACTAGAAGAACCTGTGGTGCCTGCACAGAACCCTGACCTCAACCCCACTGAACACCTTTGGATAAACTGGGATGACAGCTGCACCCCAGGCCTCCTCACCTGATATCAGTGCCTGTCCTCACTAATTCTCTTGTTGCTGAATGGGCAAATCCCCACATTCACATTTCAAAATTTAGTGGAAAGACTTTGCAGAAAAGTGAAGGCTATTATAACACTTGTTGTGGTTAATGTGCGGAAAAAACATCTGTTTTTAAAACATGATTAAATATCCGTATTAGGAAAGTGTCTAAAATCCCTTCTTTTTATTTATTATAAGCAAATTGTTAAGTATACTGACTCGACTGATTGATTTGTTGAATTGTATTCAATCCTTCTACAGTATAGTGTGCCACTAGTGTGCTACTTCGTCCATACTTCCAGAACAACATTTTCAGTGTTCTTATACACAAATTCGAAATCCTAATAAAACAGGTGGATGGAAAACCAGCTCCATCTCCAGCTACAGGTGCAAGTGTAGGATGAAGCAGGCCAAGATTTCAACCGCAGCAGCGTGTCCATACATGAGGTTAAGCCCTTGCAGTGCATTGCAGTCCATTAGTGCGCTGTTAAAGCTGTGGTCACTAAAACTTAATAGCTGCACTTGGCCACAGACTGAAATGTATTGTAATTGAGTGTGTGGTCAGCTTGTGGTGGACGGTGAGGTGTGTGAGGGAGATGAATGGCATCCCCTGACTGCAATATACTTTTACAGTGGAGAGAGGAAGATACTGGTTTTGGTTTGCTTTAGTTTTGTCGATTGTCTCACTCCCTGTGATCTATAAAAAGCTTTACATGTCACATGACCTTTACCTTGTGATTTTTTCCCCCCATATTATTTTTTTTGTATTTTCACACGTGATTTCTACATTTATTTTCACATCATATTTTCATGATTTAATTCCCTTTGACATCCCTTTGTTTTTGCTCATGGTTTGTTTGTTTAAATGCGATTATATACACGATTCATTTATTTTCATGTGATGTTCACAACACATTTATTTTTTACGTGTTTTTCATCACATGATTCATTTGTTTTAAGTGTGATTTTGACACATTATTCATTTGTTTTCACGTGTGAGTTTTACATGATTCGTTTATTTTGACTTGATTTTTTCCATGTGATTTGTTTATTTTCACGTGACTTTTTTCACGATTATTAATTTTTTTATGTACTTTTACACGTTTCACATGGTTTAATCACATGTGAAATGCATGTGATTTTCCATAAAGGAACAGACTAAAGGACACTTAAGAGGTATAAAAAAAAAAAATCTGTTGTAGCGGCTAGCTCTACGAATCACACTATGGTAGGATTTTTGGAATTGCGGAAAAGTCTTAAGTCACAATTGTCATTAGAAGTGATTTGGTGGCTTAGTGGTTAGCGTGTTTGCCTCACGCCTCCAGCGTTGGAGGATTGATTCCCACCTCTGCCCTGTGCGTCTGGGGTTTGTATGTTTTCCCTGCATTTCAGTGGTTTCCACCGGGTACTCTGGTTTCCTCCCCCAGTCCAAAGACATGCTTTGAATGTGTGTGCGATTGTGCCCTGTGATGGATTGGCACACCATCCAGGCTGTCTCCTGCCTTGTGCCCCAAGTCCCCTGGCTCTGGGATCCCCATGACCCTGGGTAGTATACGTGGTACAGAAAAAGGATGGATGGAAGTGCTTTGGTTGACACTCAAGTTCCAATTTGTGTGCATGTGTGTTTTCTGTTCTCCAATGCAGCACACACGGGTGCTGGGAAAGTGCGTGCCTGTTCGGCTTGGCCTGCTCTCGTCTCTTCCAGCAGAGTGTGAAATCAGAAATTAAACGCTTTGCCTTCACAAAGTCTGATGTGTCTTTCTTTCTTGTAATTGTTTGTTTATTAGAGTCTGTTCAAATGGAAGGTTGTGCTGGGCCTGGGAGCTGGAGGTCATGCTAATTTATATAGATAGAGAGAGAGAGAGAGCGAGAGAGAGGGGACAATAAGAAAGAAAGCAAAGTATAAAAAGAGATAGAATAAGCATGAGAATATTTCATTACAATGAAATACAATGCAATACTCACCTTAAAACCGATCCTATTGTACAATTAACATCTTTGGGTCATACCTCCTACCTGAATCTGATGCTTGTGTGAAATAATACGAAACTATGTGCTGGTACTGCTCTGAGACTTCCCTCCGTCCATTTTTCATAGATATCTGTGTGTTTGAGGTAAGTGTGTGATGATTTACGTATGCACAAAGCTAATGTGCTAAACTGATTACTTGTTATATACGTTATAGCCTCACCCAAAATAACATGGCTGATTGATCATGATTTTGTCAAAATATTGCTTTAACAGCTTGTTTGATTTATATCGGTCTGTGACACAGCACTGTAACCTTTACAGTTTTTGCATTTGTGTTCTGTCTTTATAATATTATCTATGGCACCAAAGCAAGAACATGCCATGCATGAATTGTTTCTGTGTGCATGTGACAATAAAGAACTTCAACTTGGACTCGAAAAGGCACATAGCTTGTCAGTCTGACAAAAGTATTAGTCTAATATTGGCTTGACTGACAAAATGGTTATAGCTGATTTGTAAAAATACTACTAAAAAAACAACAACATGACATTAAATCACAAACAAATGAACACACTAGTATTATATATCGAGTTTAAAATATAGGTCTGTAGTAGTATATAACCACGTTTCCACCTAAATTACACGGAACAATTAGTCCCAGGAACTTTTTTTCAAGGGACTTTTTGGTTCCTCCAGACCTTTGTTCTCTGCGTTTCCATCACGGTTTAAAGTACCGTGAAGATTAGTCTGGTGACGTATGACTGTACGTGACAAGCCCTTGGCGAGAATATGAAGCCTCAAAGTATGCTGCAATCAAACTGATTATTGACACAAAGTAAGCTGATTTTAATGATGTAATAATGTAAAATGTTTGCTCAACTCATAAAAACATGTAGCAGGCTCTACTTGGAACACAAACCTTTGAACAGTAACTGAAGACCAAACTGGTGGTCTAGTGGTTAGGATTTTGCGCTCTCACTGCCACGGCCCGGGCTTGAGTCCCGGTAACAGAATGATTTTTTTAAATCTTTAGATAAAGGTTCGTGTTTTAAAAACAGATTTTCTGAAATCTGATAACGACACTGCAACAACAACAAGGAGGAGATTCAAGCTGTGTTGCTGTTGATTGTGATGTAATGCTTTGCTAAAAAGTTCATTGAGAAAGCGCTGGAGAAGAGACGAGGAGTGGTAGTAAAGCGATTTCAGAATGCTCGTAATGCTAGACTTAAAGTAAGCAAACAGATGTTATCATGAGCTTCTCTCTGCACTGTTTTCCTGTATGAACAACGCCCAGCTCACTTAACCCACTTGATATTTTTAAATATACTTTTTCATTGCGGGTCGCCGTTTCCATACCCGCTGTATTTTGACTCGTATCTCGGCATAAATAATTAATAAGGCCTGAACCTCGTCGTCGGTCCATCGGTCGTATTTTTTAAGAAACTCCATTGTGTTGATTGGAATCGCAATAAACAAGTGTTACTGTACGCACAGTACGCAACAGACTTTTAAAAATGGTGGTTGAAAAAAAATGCTCCGTGCACTCAACCTATCAGGATGTTCAGCACCCAAGTCCCACCCCACAAAGTTCCTGAACAGGGGCATAACCTGGCCTGGGCATTCAGGGCTTCAGTTCCGAAGATTTTTTTCTTTAGCGCTGAATAATTCTCCACTTAGAGCGGTTTGTCACTACGTAACTGAACGTCGGTAGAAGAAGACGGCGGTGTTGTAATTTTATATCTTCAGTAAATGGAGGCGAGACCAATCAGACAGGGTTTACAGGAAAATACATGGAAATACTCATGTCTTATTGGCTGACAGCTCTCACTTCTGCCAAACGCTAGCTCACACAGTCAGTGTGAGGAAATTTTTTTTTCTAAAACCAGTAAAGGGGTTGAAACTGAAACAGTAACATCCTCTCGTGTTGAGCAGGAAAACAAGGTGTGTAAATGTCTATATGAGTTCGTGAATATGCACAGCAAAATCACCAGTGTTGATTTAACACCCACTGTGTTGAATTCACACCCTTCACTGTTTATATAAGTCCATTGGACTCATATAAACACTCTGGGTGTTAATTCAACACTAGGGATTTTACTGTGTGTATAAATTACGTGAGCATGATATGAGCGGAGCATAAGGACAGATGACGTACTTTGCCTGGTACTGTAGCAGCTAAACCCATACACTGATAGCTTAGTTG
>JANDJT010000164.1:12258648-12271161 GCA_024331685.1 Stegophilus panzeri
TAAAGAGGGGGTCCCGGGGGCCTCATCATAAGAAGGGCTAAGATGGAGACAAACACATGCACTCATCAAAGAGAGTCTTAGGGACAATGAGAGTGTGATTTTTATCTCTACAGGGTCATGCATGATTTGAAGAGCTGTGGAATGAAGTGAGCGACGTGAATGCTTTGATTTGGGTCAGATTGAAACTTACTGAGCAGTGCAGGAAGTGGAAAAAAGGAGTGGATATAGCAGATGGTTATGGCGCTAACACTGTAGCTGTGGAAATTTAAGCCTCTGAACAACATATCTGGTGACTGTGATGGTCATGGCATATGGTTTACATTATTCTCATCTTCATCAAACCATTCAGTGAGCCCTCATGCCCTGTGGACAGAGGCGGGGCCATCCTGGAAGAGAGCACTCCCATCACCATCGGATAAAAGTGATCAGGGAGAATATCTTCATATTGATTTGCAGTAACTCTTATCTCTAAGTGAGCGCAAAACCACGAGAGCTTCTTCTTGTTAGAATTTTCAGTGTGAACACACTACTCACATGATTTATACTAGAAAAATGGTGTAGAATAGCGCGTTAGTATGCGATTTGGGACGCACCTTGAGAAAATAGTTTATTTTTCAATAATAAAATTATTCATTCTATCTATTTTTAAGAATCCCTCCAATAACACTTTCTTTGGGTCTTTATTAGGCTTGTTAGATGGCCTCCAAACCAGGGGCGTTAGCTGGACTGTTGATCATCCGGGGCTGAGCCCAAATTCTTGGCCATGAAAAAACTTTTAAAAACATACTTCTACGTAGTCTGTTTTTCTTTTTTTGTTTGTTTTTTTGCATGTGAGGGTTAATTGCTTTAAAAATGTGAAAATTTTACAAAAAGTTGTATTCATCATAGAACTTGCCTCAGGTGTTATCACTGTTTGCAGGAATACCATACAGATAAAATCTCAAACTTTTTGACTATCTAACACGAAACTATACAAGTTTGGTGTCGTTAGCCAAGGGGGAAAAACAAATAAGCTATCATTGTATGGGTTTAGCTGTAGTGATGGGAAGTCCAGTTGTGGTTATTGAACCAGATTATTTGACTCAGCTCAGCAATAAGAACCGACTCTTTCAGCTCCCAAAACGGCTCTTCATTGAGTGCTTCTGGCTTTTATAATTCAGCCAAATTTAGCAATGTTTTGACCTATGATTTATATGTGTGTACATATATCACTTAAATTATTCAGTGTAATTATATACTAAACCTTTAATTGTACATACTTTTGAATTATGTTTAGCATAAAAACCTTAAATAATGCAAAAACATCAAACACTATTACACATATTTATTGAACGTTTTATTTATATTGATCTATCCCAAACACAAACCGTTCTAAACAGTTCACACTCACTGCACTGTTGGATGTACAGGTCTAATATGGCTGTGAAGGATGTCAGTAGACCCTGCTCCATATGACATTTTTACCTTACAAATTCTACATTATGCCTTTATGTTGTCTATGTTATTAAAACACATGTATTAAATGTATTCAAATGGAGAATGTTATCACACATGATTTGTCACACGCACATAGTGCATTATCTTTCCTTATGCTCCGCTCATATCATGTTCACGTAACTTGGAACTCGTATAGACATTTACACACCTTTTTTTCCTGCTCAGTATCAGAGGATGTTAGGGAGTGTTTCAATTTTAACCCCTTTACTGGTAAAAAAAAAAAAAAAAAAAAAACAATGTTTTTTTTTAAATCGGCTGATATCCATTTCCCCCTGTACTGACTGTGTGAGCTAGCGTTTGGCAGAATTGAGACCTGTCAGCCAATAAGACACAAATATTGCGGCTGTGGCTCAGGTGGTAGAGCGGGTTGTCCACTAATCGTAGGGTTGGCGGTTCGATGGCGGTTCCCGGCCCACATGACTCCACTATATAAGTGCAGACCATTTACCATTACAAATTTTTCCACGTATTTTCCTGTAAACCCTGTCTGATTGGTCTCACCTCCGTTCACTGAAGATAAAATACAACACTCCGTTCACTGAAGATACAAAATCACAACCCTGCTGCCTTCTTTGACTGACGATTAGTTACATAGTGACAAACCGCTCCAAGTGGAGAATTATTCTGGGCTAAAAAAAAAAAATTCGATGCTACAGCCCACACTGCCCTGGCCAGGTTACGCCCCTGCTCCAAATTACCTCCTCACACCCCTTTGACCTCACTTTAGAGATGACATTTCAGATTTGTTAGCCCTATGCTAAAACACATGAGGTTTCCAAGTGGAACAGCCACATAGTTTTATACCTTTTTCTTTTTTATTTTATTTATTTTATTTGATATCTTGTATCCTGTTCTCCTTCTACTCCAGCTTTGTCCGCTGACAGAGAGATGCAACCTGTGTTGTAATATTTCACTGCTGGAGTGAAAGGAGAAGATGTGTGGAGTACACATTTACCACTCACAGGGCAGAGGTGATGGAGGTGATGTATCTGCACTTTGACAGATGTAAACACACACACACACACACACACACACACACACACACACACACACACACACACACACACAATTATATTCTATTTCCACTTAGAGTATGATCATATGAGAAACACACATAAACCATTATTGTTAATCACTATAACACAATAATAACATGCTACAACACTCTAATAACACTCAGTGATAACATCTATCTCTTACCAGTGTGTGTGTGTGTGTGTGTGTGTGTGTGTGTGTGTGTGTGTGTGTGTGTGTCTGACTGACAGGCTGTAATTACTATTCATTTACTGTCATTAACAGACTGAGAGAGAAGCAGTTCACATCAAGGCCTCCTCCTTATTAATAATGCACACACACACACACACACACACACACACACACACACACAGAATGTCCAAACAATGCCAGCTACTACTATAAGGACCACAGATAGGGGGGTGGAGATGTAATAAAGCCCCACCCACCACACTGCTTTCAGCTTGTTAAATGCTACAGTATTTGTACTGTAAGGTGACAATAACAATGTTGGTACACAGGTATACAGGTATAATGTGTTGCTTATAATCATAACCAACACATTATACCTGTACTAGAAGTCTTATTGAGATATGCAGCATGTTTGTAATAATATAATTATTCACTTACCTTCAATGTTTTAGGTTGGTGGTTTGCTTCATTGTTTATTATTTAACTTTAGAGAACACCTATCCAGATGTTTGCTTCTTAGCTTAGGGAGCTTTCTCAGGTTTAGACAACTACAATCACACTGTAACCATAAGGAACTGCTTGTGTGACTCGACTGTATGCAGCTATAGTTAAAGTGGGATGTCACATTGCGTAGTTACCTTGCAACATTAAAACACTGACTTTGTCCCCCAACTTCTGACCTGACTGGTGAAAAAGTGCTTGAGATAAGATTTGGTGTGTTTCTGAAATTTGCAAAGTACCCAACTGTGAACAAACAAACTAGCAAACAAACAAACAAAACAAAAAAAAAAAAACCCCGCTGATGTCTGTACCTTTTTAAAATCCTTTGTTTCAGGTATGATTATTCATGTACTGTTATTTTGTAAAGTGATACCAGAAAAGACACCAAGTGTGAACGCACCCTTACTTTTATGACGCCTGTAATTCAGACATTAGACTTCTAAAGTATTTTCTAGCTTGCTGTGTGACATGAAAAAGCTCATATGAACACAAATGAAGGCGACCTCCAAATTACGACCAGCAAATCAAGTGTGGGCTTCATGCAGGGGAAGATTCACCATACACAATCCATGTAAACGCCCATCGGTGAGTAGACAGAGATCGTGCAGCAGTTTATTTTCACTATAGCACAAAAAAAAAGGAGTCTGAGGACAGTTTTGCTTAATGCTGCACTACTGCTTTTGTCAGCGCTAACGCCTGGAAAGAGAGATTACAAAATTATAGGAATTTAATTGAGTTATTGAAAGATTGACTGAACATTTTAAGGGGGATAAGATCAATCATAGTGGGGCTGAACCCCTTAAATAGGCTCTAATGTAGAATCACTAATGCTGGTGGCTATAAGTGACTCTGGCTTGTTAGCAGCATGTTTGTGTGCATTTATATTTAGGATGAAACACATCAATCAACTCTCTCTCTCTCTCTCTCTCTCTCTCTCTCTCTCTCTCTCTCTGCACTTTAGCTCATCTTTATGTGCGTATGGCTTGTCAATGCTGATGATGAATCTGTTTATGAGTGCAGAGCACTGATTTCCCCTGAGTAGGAGCTCTGTCTCTCTCTCCTCTCCCCCCTCCCCCCACTTCTCTTTCCCTCCCTCTCTGTATATTCCTTGCTCGCTCTCTTTCACCAATCACCAATCCATCATTACTGCAAATTGTATCCAATAGGATAGATAATAAAAACCAGAGTGCCTATATTTAAAGAAACACAAAAGCTGCTCCAATTTGTTAAATACATCACGTTCCTATTAAAATCACGGCAGATCGAGATGTTGTACTTACAGTACAGTCGTCAGAATGGACGCCGTAGACTAGGAAATGGAATCAGCATCTAAATATGTCTAGACTGTACTGTATGTAATGTTGAATGGGCAAAAATTAGATTGAAAAGCCTGGTTAGGATAAAACCATCAATGAAATTTGACTTCAACAAACTTCAACAAATACAGCTACTCTAACACAAACCCTAATGAGGATTTACCTAAGCCTAAACGTCTTCACCATACCAATAATGTTCATGACTCGGAAAACGAAATGTGAAATGTACACTCTTTTCTACTTATAAGTAATTCGTTGCTTATTTAGTTTTGTACTGGAGCACTGAGGCTAACGTTTCAAAAGGATGTCACTGAGCTAAAAACAAAAGCAGCAGCCATTTTTCTTCCTGGGCATATACACAGTGTCCCAAAAGTCTCCGTACGTAGGGTAAATTAACACTTTTTAGCAAAATGTCTTCCCAAATGTTTCATACATACAGTTTATATTATATATATTTTTTTCAGATAGCCTTGAAGAACACTTTTGACAAAAGAAGAATGTACTGAAATCATTCTCATGGCTGGATCGGGAAGCTGTCGGAAGGTGGTGATGGACTTGAACAGGAAACATGGCAAACACATCACATATGACACTGTTGCTAAGCATAGGTATAGGTGTATAGGTATAGGCGTATAGGCGTATAGGCATGGGCGTATAGGCATAGGTGTATAGGTATAGGCATATAGGCATAGGCATATAGGCATAGGCATATAGGTATAGGCGTATAGGCATAGGTGCATAGGTATAGGCGTATAGGTACAGGCATAGGCATAGGTGCATAGGTATAGGCGTATAGGTATTGGCATATAGGCATAGGCATATAGGTATAGGCGTATAGGCATAGGTGCATAGGTATAGGCGTATAGGTACAGGCATAGGCATAGGTGCATAGGTATAGGCGTATAGGTATTGGCATATAGGCATAGGCATATAGGTATAGGCGTATAGGTACAGGCATAGGCATAGGTGCATAGGTATAGGCGTATAGGTATAGACATATAGGCATAGGCGTATAGGCATAGGTGTATAGGTATAGGCGTATAGGTATTGGCATATAGGCATAGGCGTATAGGTATAGGTGTATAGGCAAAAGCGTATAGGTATAGGCATATAGGTATAGGCGTATAGGCATAGGTGCATAGGTATAGGCGTATAAGTATAGGCATAGGCGTATAGGTATAGGCGTATAGGCATAGGTATAGGCATAGGTGCATAGGTATAGGCGTATAGGTATAGGCATAGGTGCATAGGTATAGGCGTATAGGCATAGGTGCATAGGTATAGGCGTATAGGTACAGGCATATAGGCATAGGCGTATAGGTATAGGCGTATAGGCAAAGGCATATAGGTATAGGCGTATAGGTATAGGCATATAGGCATAGGCGTATAGGCATAGGTGTATAGGTATAGGCGTATAGGTATAGGCATAGGCATAGGTGCATAGGTATAGGCGTATAGGTATAGGCATAGGCATAGGTGCATAGGTATAGGCGTATAGGTATTGGCGTATAGGCATAGGCGTATAGGTATAGGCATATAGGCATAGGCGTATAGGCATAGGCGTATAGGTATTGGCGTATAGGCATAGGCGTATAGGTATAGGCGTATAGGTATAGGCGTATAGGTATAGGCGTATAGGCATAGGCGTATAGGTATAGGCGTATAGACATAGGCGTATAGGTATAGGCGTATAGGCATAGGCGTATAGGCATAGGCGTATAGGTAAAGGTGTATAGGTAAAGGTGTATAGGTATAGGTGTAGAATATAAGCATATAAATATACTTGATTTGCAGATTTATTTTTTAAATTAATTTCAATAATGTTCACGTAGTAGTACTGGGAAAAACGATGTCTATTGAAGTGAGTATGTGATGGTTTAGACTTGCAGTTTGCATGATGCAAAACTAGCTTTCCTTACTCGCTAGCAGCACTAAAGGAAAATTACATACTGAAACACATTACATGTGTTTATATTGAAATATTATATGTGCTTAGCGATTCTGGTGATAATTTGTTGACTGATACTAATTCTAGTGAGAAGTTACAATGGCATTCAATAGGAGGAAAAAAAAACTAAAATATGGGAGGATGCTCATGTTTTGCCCATTTTCCAATGATATTTAATTTCCTATTCATGAGAAATCCAACATTAGAATCAGTGAAGACAAAATGTTCAACTCAACGTTCCACACTGTAAAACCAGAAAAGTTCATTTAACTCAAAAAATTTGAGGAAACTAATTACCTCAAAATTTTTAAGCTGATAAATCAATTTATTTAAGCCAAATACACTTAAATATAACAGAAATTTAATTCAAACTTTGTAATTTAAGATTAATTTTTTTTATATTTAAGTGTGTTTGGCTTAAAGAAATTGATTTATCAACTTAAAAATTTTGAGGTAATTAGTTTCCTCAAATTTTTTTGACTTAAATGAACTCATCCGGTTTTACAGTGCAGGATGCAATGCAGCTAAATGACACAGTCGCTGAGTTGCGGCAGAGACTTGGCTTAGCGACATTGACTGCAGTACTAGCATTAGATTAGAAGGTGAGAGAGCTGGACAGACTAAGGACTAAAGAGCTGCTGCATCGTTCTCTTTAAGTAACAACCACTAAATCCGACTGGCACCACTATCAGCAGGAAATTGAATCACATTGTGGGTAATGTAGGAAACCAAAGTGACGTTGTTAACCAAAGTGAAAATAGACCAGTATGATGCAAGGCATTTTATGGTATAGTGGTTCGCATGTTAATTATAAAGAGTAAAATGCAAGTCATTCAGGGTGGATTTTTTATTTAACCTTCTACCTCAAATGCAAACAAAGCCATCCCATGTCTTGGCTGATTGATAACTTTTAAGACCTAACCCAAATCTTAAACAGCCTCGCCTTTTCACAAACCCTGCCATCACTATTCATACTGCTGCTTAACAGAAGGCTGTAGTAGCTGCAGATTTTGTAGTTTTGTGAACACATGTGAGTTAAAATTCCAGCAGCTCAGGTCTCTGTTGGAGGTGGTGAAAGAGGCGAGTGTTATCGGTTCATCTCAGCTGGCTCTGCTCTCCCAGAGACTCGGACCATATGGCTCTCTGTCAGGCCCGGCTTTTAATTTACCCATTGTGTCTTTCCTCCATACACACACACCAACAATTTATCTGAATTGCTGATTTAATCAGGAGTGCCAGAAGCACTGGAGAAGAGCAAGACTCTAGAGCATACACACACACACACACACACACACACGCACGCATGCAGACCTACTCACACACACCCTCATAGACTTGACCTTAAAGGTCACTAAAAGACATGGAAGTGGCTGCACATCTGAGCAGTAAAACTTATAGTGTTGTGTTTACAATTGTCCAAAAGTTGTTGAGATGTGACCTTCAAAGGGAAAAAAAAAGCAAAATCACATTTTCATCTGAAGATGAAATTCTAAATTATACCCAGATATTTGTAAGAAATTACTTTTTAAAATTTTTATTAGTGACATTTTTCTGTGTATCATTTGGGCCAATGTGCATACTGTAAATTACACTGTCATGCATAAGTACTCGTCCCCTTATTCTTTTCCACATTTTGTATTGTTTGTAAATGGATCTAACTGGGATTTTATCATTTTATTTACACAATATGTCTAACATTTGAAGGTACAAAATATTTTTGATTGTGACACAAAATGTTAATTATACAAAAAATCTATGTTTTGAAAAAAATCTTTGACAGTTGCATGTCAATACCCCTAGGTCAATGTCTCTATAAGCTTTGCATGTCTGGATCCTGATATTTTTGCCAGTTATTCTTGGCAAAATTGCTCATGCTCTGTCGGATCGAGACAGCTGGTAAACAGCAAATTTCAAATCTTGCCAAAGATTTTCAACTGGATGGAGGTTTGCGATTTGACTGGGCTATTTTAACGCATTCTTGAGTTCGAACCACTCGAGTGTAGCCTCCTGCACAGTCATAAGTCTCTTGAAGTCTTTCTTATAGGATTGTCCTGTATTTGGCTCTGTCCATCTTGCCATCAACTCTGATCAGCCAGTGCTAATGAAAAACACCTCCATAGCATAAAGCTACCACTACCATGCTTCACTGCGGGGAGACTGTTCTAAGGGTAACGAGCAGTGCTGGTTTTCTGCCAAATGAAGTGCTTTGTGCCAAGGCCAGAAAGTTATATTTTGGTCTCTTTATACCAGAGAACAATTATCCACATTTTTACTGAGTCTCCAGAATAGGATCTGTTTGTGATCCAGTTTCATATCCAGAAGACGCAAGTATCGCACTTTATATTTTGTGAATGTTCGCAAAACGCCTTCCCAAATGTGCTTGTTAGCAAATTCCACGGCTAATGCTGCTAAAGTTACCATTGCCTCTGATTGTATTTACAGAGACCAGAGCTAAGTCCTCATTTTTATTTTTAACCCGAAAACGCTTACTGTCTATATAATTCATACATTCTGGTTCGTACATATAGGGATGAACACCGGTATTTACGGTGTCAGTCATACTGGTTCCCCTAATTTGCTGTTGCCATAGTCTCTGAAGCACGAGCTGTAAAGGCACAGCCCTCTTCTGGAAAGGGGGTGGGGAACAGCAGCTCATTCGCATTTAAAGAGACACACATGAAAACAGCGTGTTTTTGCTTCCACCCAAAAAGGGGCATTTACAGCACAGTATAATAAATAATCCGTGGGATATTTTGAGCTGAAACTTCACAGACACATTCTGGGGACACCTGAGACTTATATTACATCTTGTAAAAAGGGGCATAATAGATTTCCTTTAAAGTAAGAAATAAAACACAGCAGGTCCCTTTATAGGAAAGACACGGTGTTGTGATGTCATATAATACAAATCTGATAATAGCACAATTAAGTTGGGATTACTTAGATCCATGCAAATGGTTCTCTCCATTTTGTAAAGTAGAACACACACACATGCACGCACTTCATTTTCACACGTCAAACGCAGCAGCTGCTGTTGAACCCACTTATACAGTTATAACTCCTTACATATGCATGCACAGATACATATATACAAACACCAGAAGTTAGCAGCAGTGTATTCAGGGAGTATTGTGTCTGCATAAATGCATGTTTACATTTCTTATAGTACCTACATAAGCATTACACCTTTTCACATTGGCAGAATGCTGTGTGTCTGCATGGTAATTATTGGAAGCGCTTTCAGGAGCGCTTTAGTTTACTGACAAACATCTGATTTCACAGCTGCAGGGTTTAGTGTACTAGTCCATGATCTGAGATGGAATGTGAGCAAAAGATCATAGCTGCCAAACCCCATGACCTTATACACATATTTAACCTCCAGCTTCCATAATTACACCATGTCACTCTCACAACAGAATGATAATTTTTTTTCTGTGTAATTAATGAATAATATGACTTAAGGTTAAATATTTTCTTGTGATTTAAGGTTCTAAGGGAAATTTAACAAACTTCTACTTTATGCATTTTTTAAACAGTCCCTTAAAGATTCACTACTGATATTCTGTGTTTCTGAAAAAACAATGCTGTAAATGAACAGTATTTATTTTACTGCAAAATACTGTTTTATTATTTTAAAAGGTTGTATAGTAATTGATTAGGTAGTTAGAGCAGTGCAGTGGTGTACAGTGTAATACCAGGAAACACAATGTATAATGGGATATCATCAATACCATTTTTGGCAGGGGTGAGAAGATAAACAAATAAACCATTAAGGTCAACTGTATATTCTAGTAAAAACTTTTATAATTTATTTATTCAATGTTACAGGTGGTTGAATCAATGCAAGCTCAGTGATTATGGCTTTGAGTTACACATCAGAAGGGCAAGTGTTCAAATCCCATTTCTGCCATGGTTGGGCTCTTGAGTAAGACCCTTAACCTTCTGCTCAGTTCTATCCTGCATGAATAGTAAGTTGCCATTTTTAAAATATCGGCCAAATGAGCAAATGTACTGGATTATGTTTTATTTTATACTATAATTATATTTATAGTCATTCATGCAAAATTAATAGTATATTACTGGAAACATACAATAATATACCGTACAAATAACAGGAATTGTCTGTGAAGATATTACAGCACTATACTGTAACTAATTATTTACTGTAAATTTAATTTACCTTATTCTGCTGCCAGTAAATTTTACAGTAAATGTTTTACAGTGTACCTTTCCAGAGCTTTTACAGAAAATAAGCATATTTATTTGTTTTCTTTATGAGCAATTAATAGTAAAGTCAAATCTCAAAGTGGAATCAAATTCCTAAAGGGCTGCTATTTGTCTGCCGGTTGTGGATTATGCATACAGTATATTAGACGTTATGCATACAGTATATTAGATAAATGATGTCTATACATTTAAAATACTTTCCAAGCTAAATATTTGACCTACAGCCAAATCTCACACCAGTCTCCATTTCTATCTTCTCTTCCGCATATCCTAGACAGGGTTGCGTTAAGCCTGAACCCTATCCTAGGGGACTCGGGGCACAAGGCAGGGGACACCCTGGACAAGGTGTCAACCCATCGCAGCTCCCCATGAAACACTATATATGTGGAAACCGTGTTTAACTGCTTTGTTAAATGTAAGTATTACAGTACGTTTGGCAATAATAGTTACTGGTACTGGAAATTAAAAGCAGTGGGACAGATCATTTGAGTTTTGGTTTTGGGGATATTATTATTGACTATTGGATTGGTTGTGTCATGCAGATCTGGCAAAAAATCCAAGTTTTTAATGACTGCTAAGCCTATGAGGCACTTGTTAGCTGTGTATTTACTACAGAAAATCACATTTAACACTGTGTTTAATATTGTATTGTTATGGTTTCAGTTTGCATACAGTGGTGCTTGAAAGTTGGTGAACTCTTTAGAATTTTATATATTTCTGCATAAATATGACCTAAAACATCATCAGATTTTCGCCAAAATCCAACAAGAACACAATTTAACAAATTCAAAAATATTATTCTTGGTCATTTATTGAGGAAAATGATCCAATATTACAGATCTGTGAGTGGCAAAATTATGTGAACTTTTGATTTCAGTATCCCCCTTGTGCAACAATAACTGCAACTAAATGTAACTGTTGATCAGTCCTGCACATCGGCTTGGAGGAATTTTAACCCGTTCCTCAGTACAGAACCGCTTCAACTCTGGGATGTTGGTGGGTTTCCTCACATGAACTGCTTGTTTCATGTCCTTCCACAACATTTCTATTGGATTAAGGTCAGGATTAGATTAAGGCCATTCCAAATGTCGAACTTTATTCTTCTTTGACCATTAATTGGTAGAACGACTTGTGTGCTTTCTCGTGAGATTCAGTTCATGCACAGATGTTCTGATATTTTCCATTTGAATTTGTTGGTGTAATTCAGAATTCATTGTTCCATCAATGATAACAAGTTGTCCTGGCCCAGATACAGCAATACAGGCCCAAACCATGATACTTCCACCATCATGTTTCACAGACAGGATAAGGTTCTTATTCTGGAATGCAGTGTTTTCCTTTCTCCATATATAACACTTCTCATTTACACCGAAAATCTCTATTTTTGTCTCATCTACCCATACTATTGGCTTTTTCCAACAGTCTTCTGGCTGATCTTTAGCAAACTGCAGAAGGGCAGTAATGTTTTTTTGGAGAGCAGTGACTTTCTGCTTGCAACCCTGCCATGCACACCATTGTTCAATGTTTTCCTGATGGTGGACTCAAGAACATTAACATTAGCCAATGTGAGAGAAGCCTTTAATTGCCCTGGGTTACCCTGGGTTCCTTTGTGACCTCACAGACTATTTCATGTCTTGCTCTTGGAGTGATCTTTGTTGGTCCACCACTCTAATTTCACCTTCTAATTAACTGCTAATCTGAGAGGCTCACATACTTTTGCCACTCACAGATATGTACTATTGGATCATTTTCCTCAAAAAAATAAATGACCAAGTATAATATTTTTGTCTCATTTGTTTAATTGGGTCTACTTATATA
>JANDJT010000164.1:12277390-12292390 GCA_024331685.1 Stegophilus panzeri
TGAATTCTTTATATTTCCAGATTTCTTGAGTTAATACTGATGTCTGGTGAAAATTTCATGTGAATAGCCTCATTGGATATATATTTACTGAAAAAAACGGTGACTCAGCTAATATTTATTTCCCCCACTGTATGTACTTCATATATAAATGCTAAAGAAAATTAATTCTGCTTATCATGACAGCATGGCAACTAGTTTGTTAGTTACAGTAGATTGAAAATGAATATACACCCTTTCAAAATTTTCAAATGTTGTCATGTCAGGTGCCGTAAACTTCATGGATTTAAATGGGACTTGTTTTCCCTCATCCAAACAACAGAGCACACCATACAAATGCAGTGAACTCATTTTAATTTGGAAAAAAAAAGACAGCATTTAATTGGCAGAACTGAAATGTCCAGATTTCTTAAGTATACACCCCACCTCCTTCCCTAGTCAATACTTGGTAGAGCAACTACAGCTATCAGTCTTTCTGTGTAGCTTTGCCGTGAATGATGGATTTAACAGTGCTCCTGGGTATCTGGAAACCTTTTTATATCCCTCACCTCATGTGTACCTTTTTCACAATTTTGTTGTGTTGTTTTCGGAGGTCTTTGGAGCCCATGCTGCTGCCTTATTTTGGATCTGTACTTGAAAACTGAAGGATAATAGTAAACAGGTGTTTTATTCAAGCTATCAAGTTTATTGCTGTGAATCTACACAGGTGTTGAAAACAATTAAGAATCTATGTGAGATTGAAGGCAATTGTTGTTTTTTTCTGAGATTGTTATCTGAGAGGGGTTATATACTTATCAAACCAAGAAATTGTTGTTTTTCATTTTTAAGTAATGTTAGAAATGTTTTATTGTTAGTTTTTAATGTTTATATAGTTTAGTGTTGCGTGTAGATTAACTAGAGAAAATAGATTTATTTTATTTTTAATGTATAGGCCAACTAAATGTGTAAATAGTTAATGGGTGTGTATTCACTTTATTATCCACTATAGCTACTAGGTAGTAATTCTGTATCAGTATTCAGGAGAAGATAGCTACAAGTACTGATGCTACTAGCTTAACTACTGTATATATCACTGTCAATGTAAAGGATTACTACACATTTATTTGGCTTTTTTTATTTAACTCCTCATTATTACCTTCTCTTTGCTGAATACCAACATTGAAATAGGAAATGATATTAGATTTTACAATAATTATTATTGTTTTGAGAAAGACAGTAAGAGAGCGAGAGAGAGAGAGAGAGAGAGAGAGAGAGAGAGAGAGAGAGATCGGATGTGTGTAAATAGGAGTGTGGAGTCTGATAAAGAGTTAAGAGCTGACCAGGAAGCTCATTCACACCTTTTGGTGGACTCTCTCACACAATCCACACCTGTTCTCCGTGCTCCATGCTCCAACACACACACACACACACACACACACACAATGTATAGAAAATTAAATAAATATGAAATAAATTTCAATAATAGGTGTACAATGAAGAAAATAAATTCAATTAGAATTGTAAAAGAATTTGAACAAATTTAGAAACCTATCTATGAATTTCAACGCCCAATATCAGAGCTACTCTGAGACATGCAGATTGAATTGTGTTTGTGCATGCATTGGATCTGAGAGCGCTCACCCTGCATCTTCATTATGAGGTGAGAAACATTACATATTACAGGACAAAGCATTTGACTGGATGTCACTGGAGAAAGTCATCCATCCCTGAGGATTTGTTTACATTTACATTTATTCATTTAGCAGAAACTTTTATCCAAAGGGACTTAGAAATGAGGAAATACAAGCAAAATTTGTTCAGTAGTTCAAAGGAAATTCATCTGATCCTGAGCTTGTACGATACTGTGTGTTTGCACGTCCGTTTCTGTGTGAATTTCTGAGATGATTGATTTTTATGGACACCTTTTATAGGTAAGCATTAGACTACTGGTTTCTAATACTAATTTCAAACATACCAGATTCAACACATGGACTGGTTCATTATCAAACCATTCATGTGTAACTGGGTGGTAAATGGTCTGTTTATTTTGTTCTTTGCTTGCATTGTGAAATCTATTTCATGTTCAGATGAACGTTTCTAGCTATGTATAAAGGCAAGAAAAGCTGTTATTGCCTAAGTTATCCTGGAGGTGTCAGTAAGTAGAGATGTTAGGTACAAATGAAGAGGCTAGGCACACACACACACACACACACACACACACACACACACACACACACACACACACACACATACTATGCTCAGTGAGAAGTGCGGGAGAGAAGCACGCTCTTGAATGTTGGGAGATTCAACTCCTGTGGATTAAGTTCATAATTTTTCCCATTGCCATACTGTCAGGTGTAACTGGTTGAAAATTGTTCGTTCTTGCATAGTGCAATTGTGATCTATGCCACATCTGGTGATAATATACCTTGTTCTATGATGCAGCATATTTGAAGTGATACTGTGAATTGCACGTACGATTGTTAAATTTAAAAAAGAGCAAACTGAGGGAGAAAGTAAGGATTTTATTATCAGTTCTGTAAATTCTTGTTCCAGATATGAATGCTGTTTTGTTAGCAACACTATAGTCAAATAACTTTTCAAATCAATTACTGAATAAACTCAAATTAAAGAACCCTTTAAATGTGTTCCTGATGCCAAATCTAAATCCACACTCACACATTTTTGGTATCATGAGTGGGGTTGTTTATTCAATTTGACCAATCTGCAACAAATAGCATAGCTAAGCTAGACAATACGGCAGTGGTGAAGATTTGTAGGAGCAGAGGTTGCCGAGGTTGTGCTGGCTGTGATCAGCGTGGGACTGTAGGAGGGTTTCCAGTGTGACAGTTACTGCGTGGCCTGGTCCTGCATGAAATAGTTCCTACAGCCAAAGTTTTAGCTCCCAGGATTTCATGGCTGCATCCGGGGCAGTGCGTCAGCATGAGGGTGTGCCTGAGGTACTGAAAGGACTGAGAGGACTTAATGAGTTTTACACCAAGGACAGTAACTCTGAACTGAATCAGAAACTGAATCGGAAATTCCTATCCAACCTACTCTTGCAAAATGTCAGACTCAGACGAAATGCCTGTTAGGGGTGTACAAGTTCCTGTTGAGGGGGCTGTGGGTTATGATGTCATAGAGCAAATGAGAGGTCAAATTCAGGAGTTAAGAAATGATACCCTGGCAAAACCCTGGGATTGGAGAAATGATACCCTGGCAAATACGGCTGCCGGTGGGGGCAATTCAACCCGCTCTTATATTTATGTTCCTCAAGAATGTCATGTGTAACCTTTTAGCGGGGAGTACAGCAAAGATGGGTGGTCTGTAGAGGAGTTTATTGAGGAGGTGGAAAGGGTTCTAAAAGCTAGAGATCAAACTCAGGAACATTTGAGGGGCTCTGTGCTAGAAGAGGTGACTTTGTGTGTGGGAAATCAGTCCATGCAGGCCAGAGATCTCTTCGCTTTCCTGCGTGAGGCATTTGTGGAACGGCATAGTGGGACACAATTGTTTTACAATTGCAAACAATTAGAGGATGAAAGCCTTCAAAATGACTCTCATACACTTTCTCGTATTTTAAGCTCTGTTACAAACAATCCCTAAGAGGCTTGGCTAATGAGCAGGTGATATTGCGCAATCAGTTTGTGGAGGGTATGAGGGATGCCGTGTTAAGGCGGAAACTGTGCAAGATCATCAGAGAAAAGCCCCAACTTACTCTGCTGGAAATTCGTAATGAGGCCATTCTTTGGTCCATGCAGGAGACCAGGCATACAAGGGCAGTGAGTAGCAAACCAGTCCATTCAGAAGTGCTTGGTAAAACTGGGTGTTCTTTTGTTGTGGCCAAGAACCAAACATCTACTGTGTTAGATGATATTCTACATGTGATTTACTGGGAGGACAAGCAAATTCATGAGCAGGAACAGACTATCTCCGAGCTCACTAAAGCAAGTTGACTTCAACAAGTTGAAGTTAAGGAGTTGACTTTAAAATGGTTGCTGTCAGCTCCTCAGACTTGTGGACCTTCATCTAAAACCCCTCCAAGGTTTACAGAAGAGGGAGAACCTATTTATTTCAGGTGCAATGGGGTTGGGCATATTGCTAGACGTTGCACCTTGAGGCGAGGTGGGCAACCCAAGAGTGCTGCCAAAACTACTGAAGAGCAGGGAAAACAAGGTTCCTCAGTTGTTCTGAACAGCACAAGGGGTCATTTCTGGGTCACCACCAGAAGGAAGTAGTCGAGACAGGTTCCTTGAACAGGCTGTTGGAACATGCCCGATAGTGGACCTGAAGATCAAAGGTTTGCCTGTGCCATGCTTACTAGACACTGGTAGGCAGGTCAGTACTATTACTGAGGGTTTCTTCCGAGAGAATTTATTTGGGGATGAAAGTGATGTGTTGTCTACAACCGGTTGGTTAAAGATCAATGCAGCCAATGGTTTATATGTGGAGGTTCTGGGGATGGCTTTACCTGAGTGTGGTTTCTTAATAATTAAAGAAACTCCAAATCGTCGCCTGCGTCAGTGCTCATCTGCATAATCATTATTATTAAATGCAGACAGATAGTATACACTGAATTTGATACCACTTTAAATGGTCGACTTGATTCAAACTGGAGGACAGCTTTCCAGCAGGCACAGTTAGTTGAGTTAATCAAACCAGCTTCCTTTGCCCAAGTCACAGGTAAGACTGCTGAGCATGTGCCTGCTTGGTTTTCAGCTACAGGTATAGTTAAGAGGGTGGAAGTAGGAAAGAAGAATGGTTCTATATGGTTATCAGAACCAGCGAATACTTCTTTACCAGAAGGTTTGTTTGTAGTGCCTACATTAGTCATGTCTGTGAGTCTGTGTGTCCAGTAAGGGTGCTTAACATGTCACAAGAAGACCTCTGGCTTCAGCCTAGGACCTGCCTGGGAGTGTTGTCTGCCATAGACATCTCCAGTGTGGATACGTCCTGGGAGGTGAGGCTTCAGAGGATTTTGCAGACACGGAGCAGGTCACCATAGGTGCAAATAACGGTTGCAAGCCCAGTTGCTTTTTAAGCAGGTCAATATGGGAGGCATGCCTGAACAGCAGGTCCAGTTGAAAGCAGTGCTGTATAAGTATTCAAGCATATTTGCCATGTGCTATACCGGTATGGTTCGACATGAGATACATCTGACCGATGATGTACCCGTGAACCAGCCATACAGGAGAATTTCACCTAACCAGTATCAAGAGGTTAGAGAGCACACTGATAGGTTGTTGAAGAAAGGTGTTATTCAGGAGAGTGTCAGTGCTTCTGCCTCTCCAGTGGTGCTTGTACACAAAGCTGATAGTGTGCTAAGGTTATGTGTGGATTACAGAAAGCTCAATCCCAAAACGAGACGTGATGCATTTCCATTACCCAGAATTGATGAGAGCTTTGATGCCCTCAGGGGAACTAAGTTATTTTCAACCACTGACTTGGCATCTGGGCACCATCAGATTGTGGTGAGTGAGAGAGATAAGGCCAAGACAGCTTTTAAAACGCCTTTTGGTTTATTTGAGTATCAGAGGATGCCATTTAGGGTATGTAATGAGCCGTCGACTTTTCAGTGGGTCCTGCAGGCCATCATGAGTGATTAGATCTTTCAAGTGTTGATAGTGTACTTAGATGATATTCTGGTGTTTTCACAGACATTTGAGGAACACTTGGAAAGATTAGAGATGGTGCTGAAATGGTTGGCAGAGACCAGTTTAAACGTCAAGCTGGGGAAATGTCATTTCCTCCAAGAAGCAGTAAGTTTTCTTGGTCATCAGGTGTCAGCAGAGGGGATTGCTCCTGATCCGAGCAAGGTCACTGCTGTCAGTGAGTGGAACACTCCTGAAACCATCAAAGAGTTAAGGTCATTTTTAGGGTTTTGCAGCTACTATAAGAAGTTTATCGAGGGTGGCAGGGCCCTTGCATGATCTGGAGTAAAGTTGCCACTGATGCTTTGTCTAGGCAGTAGTTTGCAGGTTAGCCCGAGCCTGATCCCGATGATGACTGGGATGAGTGTGTAGCGGTTTGTAGTGTGTTTAATAGAGGAACAATCTTGGAACCTAAACTTGCCTTGAAAGGTGTTGAGTGTTGTAGGTTAAGGCAGATGCGTGTGCTTGAGGGCGGTGAAGAAGCTATTGCTAACATTCAAGGTGACACTCACATGCTTCCCGGCTATACCAAAGAACATCTGGCTGAGTTTCAGAAAAATGACCCAGTTTTCAGAGAATTCAGCAGGTTTTGGTATGATAAGAAAAGACCAGTTTATCCGGTAAGGAAGACCTTAGCAGGGCCAGTGAAACATCTTTTTAAGAACTGGAATCTCGTAAGAGAAAGGGAAGGGTTATTGTATCGGGGTGTAGACGACCCTTCTGATGGGTACTGCTGGCAGCTGTTGCTACCAGAGTGCTTGAAAGACCAAGTGTTGTGTAGTGTGCACAATGGTATGGAGCATCAGGGCATTGAACGCACTGTGAGTTGTTTTTGGATTGGTCTGCATGAAGATGTGGAGGAATGGGTAAAGAAGTGCCAGCATTGCATCCTCACCAAAATGCCTCAACCCAAAGTATGTGCCCCTGTGAGAGCATTTCTGGCTTCCAGGTGTCTAGAGGTGATTGCAGTGGACTTCACAGTAATAGAGCCTGCTTCTGAAGGCAAAGTTACGTATTACGGCCTTTATACATTCAACACGATTTTGCAGTCATAACAATTCTTAGCAAGCTTGAATTCATAACAAGTCACACTTAACTTGTAGAAATATTTAAAAAGATTATTTAAGGTTAGGTTTAAGGGCAGGGTTTGTAAACACAAATACCTTTTTATGACCTCATTTGAATGAAATCTAATAAAATCTAATAAAATAATTATATAAAATACTATTTTAAATGACCTCATCAAAATATTCATGAGGTCATTTAAAATAAACATGGGTTTCTATGAACATCTGCATAGTGATGTCACTAGTCCTTTTTCCAGTGCTGGGTCGATTAGCCAACCTCATTAACCAATAAAACACTGATTCACAGGATAGCTTACTTTATGGGAAGTCATTCTGTTTAGAATGGCTGAGTAGTTGATAACTCATGCCAGAGAACTTCACGAAAACATCATAGCAGTTATAAAAAAAACTACATACAGTATGTGTCAGTGCTGAGGTACTTTAACTGACAAGCATTTCATTTCAGCTCTGTTAATAAACTGTCAATTAGTTCGATAAGAGAGTTAAAAATAAAATATAAAACCCAATCTTTTGCAACTTATCTGCAGCACCTTCTATACAATATTCTGTTCAGTACATCGAATATCAACGTTCTGACACAAGCATGCATTACATAGCAATCTAGCAAACTTTCGCACAAATGCTAGGTATGAGACTTTCTGCACCAACATTTTTAAACCCAGCTAACCTCTATCACAACGCTATTTGAATAAGATCAATATGTAATAATTAATTTTTACCTTTACAGTAATGCAGATATTTTCAAAATGTGAATATTTACCTTGTAAATTCTTTAGGATAATAAGAATACAGAGACTTTTCGCATTTTTCCCCCTGTTACCTGTGTTACCACAAGCCTGATTGTGTTTGCATGGGAAAAGTTTCATGAGCCTGGTAAGTCTAATCATATCTCATGAAAAGCAAAACTTTACACAAATGGGCAATGCTAACGACATACTTGACGTAACAGGGAAATAATTGCACGAAGCTCTGGTAACAAACTCATCGTCATTGCTGCTGTTTGAGGACTCCAGTGTTGTAAACATTTTTTAGATGATTCAGAAACATACACATGGCTCTCTGGGAAGGGACGTTTTCTAAAATGTAAAGTTTTCTGATATGTAATTGAATAATGTCAATAGACCTATCAATAGACATATTGAACAGGAAAACTCTCACACCGTTCTCACCACAAACTGGGCCTGTACTGTACAGGAAAAAAGCAGTTCCTGTGAGCCTCAGCAATGCAGGATGCATGCGACAATCTCTTGATCTTTCTCTCTCTCCGTCAGTGATTTTCACACTGCTGACTTAAATCTGTCACTTTATTTCTCTGTCTCATTATTCTTGCAGTGGACCTTCTCTATCATGGCCCCCTAATAATCTCCATCTCTGAATTGCCTACATCACTCTCTCCTCTCCACTGATAGCTGATGTGTGGTGGGCGTTCTGGCGCACTATGGCTCCCGTCGCATCATCCAGGTGGATGCTACACATTAGTGGTGGTTGAGGAGATTCCCCCCATACAATGTAAAGCACTTTGAGTGTCTAGAAAAGTGCTATATAAATGTAAGGAATTATTATTATTATTATTATTCTTAGTAACTCATAGTTCAATATGTGCATCACATATTGATGCTAGGAGCTCTTTTACTGTGCATGAAAGTGCATGAAAGGCATTCAGATCTTGTTTCTAACCATTTTTAACCATTTTTTGCCCTGTATTAAGGTCTCTAAAACTAGTCAAATGTGATGTAAAGGGTGTTGAAAACTTGTAAAGGGTAGTATTGCCACCTCAAGCTTCAGGATCCTAGGGTCACTGTCTGTGTGGAGTTGTGCATGTTCTCCCCATGTTCATGTGGGTTTCCTATAGGTTATCCGGTTTCCTCCCAACTCTCACAAACACAGATGTAGGTGGACTGGCTCTAATAAATTGTCCTTAGGTGTGAATGTGTGTGTGCATGATTCCCTGCAATAGACTGGTGTCCCATCCAGGGTATTACTGCCTTGGACCCAATGTTCCAATGCTTCGGGTCCACCACGACCATGACCGTGTGTTTACTGAATATAAATGAATGAATGAACGTGTAAAGACAGACTAGAAACTGACCAGACTGAACTCCTTATGTCAGTCAGAAGAAGATGGCTAGAGGGAAGCAAAATAAATTTACCTGCTTCCTCTGAGACACGTGGAACCAAGTACCACTACTGGTGTTATAACTGCTGCTTATAGCACAGAATTAGCTAGCATTTGTCTGACTGACAGAGCTGAAGATCATCCTTCACATCTAAAGAGCAGGGCCAGCTTTGCTCTCTTAAATTCCCAGTAATAGCATTTTTAAAAGTTGAACTTGCAATTGGGCAAACATCTGCATTCATTCACAAATGAGAGGTGTACCTTCTGTATTATGGAATACATACTGTAAACGAATATATGAGTTACATATTTTGTCTTTGATTTTAGACTTGGCTTTGATTTAAGACTTTGACTTAGACTTTTTAGACTTTGATCTAGTTATCTAGACTTCTAGGTATAGCATATTAGGTACCAGAGCCAGAAATGTATAAAGAAATGCTTTCTTTGCATACTTTTAATCCAAGGAACCTGGGATCTAGAACATGGGATCAGCCTTCGTAGTTGATGGTGAAGGGCCTAGCTCAAGAGCCTACCAGTGGCTCTTCCAGCCAAGATTTTGAACTTCTAGGCCTTAATATAAGGTCACTAGTGCAGAACCTTAACTGCTGAGCTAGCATTGCCCTGCCCATGACAATGGTAAGGTGTTACATTTGCACAATACAAAATATCAAATAATGCGAGTCTGGATTTTTCAGCATTGTGAAAGGCTCCATGCTTAAACCCATAAAAACACAATATAGTTCTTCAAAACATTAGATGGCAGTGTGTTAGATGGCCATCCAAATCCTTAGAAGACTCACTCTGCCTGCTAACCTACTGGTCCATCCACTCTCAGCAGGGCCAAAGATGGAAAATCATGACCAGTGATTTATAGCTCAGGCTTTCTATGATTTTTCCCAACCCTCTTCTTTCATTTTCAATTTCAGTTTATTTGGCAGACACTTTTATCCAAAGTGACCTACAAGTGAGGCAGAATGCAGTCCAAACATATACCTGAGCAGTTAACAGTAAAGGCCATTACTCCAGAGACCAACAGTGGTTCTCTGGTAGTCCTGAGATTTAAACTCACAATCTCCTGGCCACCCTAAGTATGTGATCCTGACCCACTTACACTACCCTCCTTACAACCCCTTCTTAATCCCCCCCCATTGCTGTAGCCCTTCTTACATCCTGATTTCACATTAGACAGCCAGACCGATTTCCCTTCTCGGGAGACGTGTTCTCTCAACCCAGCTCGGCTCGTTACACCCGTTACTCTGGACTTCTGCTCCCTCGGCATTGTCTACCCAGCTGACAGAGTGTGTGCGGGCTGAAGTTTGCTCAAACCCTCACCGAGGCTGCATGGAAGACTCACTCTGCCTGCTGACCTGCTGATCCAGCCAGTCTCAGCAGGGACAAGGATGGAAAATCATGACCTGGACTATTCCATCAAACCCTAGTACAAAAACAGGCCAATTTACAACCGAGAGCTGGAAGTCCTCTGAGGAAACGGTCCAGAGGAGCAGTAAATGAAGCTGCCTACTAAATCAGAGACAGACCGGCTGCATCCCGATTCAACATCTCAATTTGACTAAGAATGTCACAGTCCAGTAGGTAAAGAAATGTCAACCAAATTAACTTGTGTTGCAATCACACTAAAAGCCTGGGGCATTCGTGATTCTGATGCTATAGAAATTCATATCTAATTTATTTTCTTGCAGAATTTGTGGCAGAAAGCAGCTGTTCATTGAACTCCAGTAAAATAAGACACAGTAAAAACAATGTGTGATAGAAAAAAGTATAAATGTGTTGAGAGACCAAAAAAAATGGAAAACTGTTGGTGAGCATAGCTTTTGCAGGATGACGAAATAAATAAATAACAGTGCACCCGCCTGGCCATGAATATTGCATTAGGGACATGAACGGAGAAGTGCAGTGCCTGGAACATCTGGTGCTGTCCACAGGGACCCTCGTGGCGAGAAAGCCGCAACTTCCAGAAAAAATGCCAATAAAACAGAAAAAGAAGATTCCATGAGCAGGCCTGCGCATTATCCGCCCGATTTGTTTGGCTAATTAGATTTTTATCACCGGTAGCCACTGGTTTCAGCGAACTGATGAAAGATAAACCAAGGATGCAGAGCCTGTAATATGCAGCTACTTTGAACTCGCATCATCAGTTTCAGACATGTAGGTGTGTGAAAGCAATGCTTCGCTGGGCTTTTCATGCTCTGAAACATAGCCAGGTGCTGAATGTTTTATGGAGATCTGTGTGTTTTCTTTTCTGTCTGCAAAGTCTATACTGAATGGGTCTTGAATTGAATGAGTGTTTGGGTGTAGTGGGGTATCATGACTGAATGGATTATTGTCCACCTCCATGTGTGGGAGGTGATATTGAAACAAAAGTGATGATAGACATGGAGAAAGAAGGGGAAAGACAGACACAAGATCTGAGAAAAAAAACCCAATATTTACTCATAGTTGGATATAAAATATGATGTCTTACATCTCCAGGGTTATATGTTTCACAGTTTCATACGTCCAACCACACGGGAAAACAAAAACCATGTCGTCACATCCTTTTAATGTACCTGTCTCATTAGCCAGCAATTTAACCCATAAAGAAAACACTTTTTGAATGCCCTTCATTTATCATTTTGTGCATGTGACATTTGTTTCTTCACTATTTTCTGTTTTCTAGTTGTTTATTGGCTTACCTAAGGATGGATTTTGAACTAGTAACATGCATTTTTTGGTGCCAAATACAACTGGATTACTGCTCCCTGAGTTAACATAGCTAGGTAAGCTAAGTAGCAAGTTAAGTGCATAAGCTAGGAACATACGCAGTTGAGAACAGTGGGCATATGGGATGCCAGTCATATCTTAACAAAATTTTGGCTGAAATAAGAAGGCACAGTTGCTTTCCATATGGGACAACCTTTACCTTAAGACCAAACAAATGCTACTCAGTGCTGTATGTCTACAGCTAGCTGCCTTTCGATTGGAAAGTAATATCAATTTCTTGCATGTGTGAGTGTGTTTGATGTTCTGCAAAATACTGGTGGTGCGTATGAGGTGTACTCGTCCTCTGTGCCAGTGTTTCCATGTATTGTTTGACTTACTGCATAGTGTCTGTAGCTCTACTGACTACAGTTGTTGTTTTTCCCACAGAGGGAGAGCATGCAAAACTTTGCACAGACAGTAACCTGAGCTCAGGACCGAAATGAGAACCCTAGAAGTGTGAGACAGCAAAGCTACCCACTGTGCCACCATACCACCCAAAAAAAAGTTTTTAAGACACACAGTACACTATGTCTTACAAAGGTAGGGATATTTGACTCCTTTTAGACTGGGACAAAATTCTGTGCTGTTTATGAATACGAATACGAATTTCCTTTCTGTTAGAAAACTGAGTTGGGTAGAGTAGACAAAAAGCTTACTGGAGTAGATATTGCTTCCAGTAACTAGTGCATGACTCTTGTGCATGGTTCAAGTTAATGGTTCATCTTAACTCTTTGGACTCTTGCTTGCAAATCAGCAGGTTTATTAGGCTGTAACCGAGATAAGAGAAACTCCTAGATTAGAACTTTTTTGTGTATCTGAAAACAATTGTTTTGTTTTTTTATTAGACTCCAGCAACATGGTGGTATTTACGGAATTCTGGGATATTGATTGCAGACCAGCAGGTTTATGGGCTGTAACAGACCTTCACAGCTGAGAACTAGAGGTGGGATGATACACCAAATTCCAATGCAATGTTGTCTCGATGCGAAAATAAACATTTCCTGAATACATTGATCAACCATAACATTAAAACTACTGACAGGTGAAGTGAATAACATTGATTATCTCATTACAGTGGCACCTGTCAAGGGGTGGGATATATCAGACAGCAAGTGAATAGTCAGTTCATGAAGTTGATGTGTTGGAAGCAGAAAAAATGGGCAAGAGTAAGGATCTAAGCGACTGTGGCTAGACAACTGGTTCAGAGCATCTCCAAAACGACAGGTGCATGTGCTTTAACTTTCAATCGATTAAAACGTTCAAATTGATAAAAGTACAATAATTTAAATGACAGTTATGACAGTGTTTGTGTGAGCCATTCAGAATTGTGGGACTCTTCCAGCTCCTGCTTGACTGAAGCCAGTGCTGAGTTGTTGTTTTTTTTTAGCTAATTCTAGATAGTATGCTGCTGGTCTCATGAGAAAAAAAAATAATGAGAAGCATATTTTTACTTTTTAAAATTACTTTTACAGAGGCGGGAGGGTAGGCTTGATTAAGTTTAAATGTTTATTTCACCACATGTAATATAAGCAGTATTTACAGCCAGTTGAATGTATTTGATACGCTGCATAAGTACACCCGTACTGAGAATCTTTTTGGTGCAAATCAGCAGTACAGTTTGAGATTAAGGGAGGAATGAGAACTGTAAGGGACGAATGTGTCCTATGTGAAGAATTCTCCAACACTAACAGCACACGCGTGAGATGGACAACTTTTAACTGGATGCTGTTTGCACAGTACAAACACTAAACTGTAAGCATTAATGATTAATAAAGGAATCCATTAACCGAACAGCGCTCAGCGGGGCAGCCGTTTTTGAAATTTAGCTCAAAGGCTCGAATATAAGGCATTATAAAATACTGCCTTGACCTCCTGCTAATTGGTGTGCCGTAATGGTGTGCATGGCTGTGCAACTAATGTAAACAACTTTAACTGGTGACGACGTTATTCCAGCCCCTGGAGTCACGGGTCCCTTGATGCCAGACCAGCAGGTTTATGGGCCGTAACTGAGCTGAATTTGCCAGCTGAGATCCTTTTTTTTTTTTTGGCACAATTGTATGAGATTATGCCCTGGAAAAGCCCTGTGTGAGGAATTCTAGGACAAGGACAACATACTTAGCATGAAGGAATAAATTTACACACAGGGGATATTCTCTGTAATGTTTTTCCCACTCCCACTTAGTTTCTCACAGAAAGACAGTGTGTGTGTGTGTGTGTGTGTGTGTGTGTGTGTGTGTGTGTGTGAGAGAGAGAGAGAGAGAGAGAGAGAGAGAGAGAGAGAGAGAGACAGCAGAAATAAACAGCCGTGCCATGACGATCCACAGAGAGCTCAGCGGCGGGTTTTTGACTGCGGTCCAAGCCGACAGCTGACAGCCGCCTGTGTGACATGGTGTACAAGCAGATGTGGCGGCAGCTTTCCAAATCCTTCTTCACTCCATTCCTCGCTTCCTCCTGCTCTCGTATCACCCCTTATTGGTAGAAATCATGTCTATTTTTCTTCCCATTACATCTTGGTCCCTATTTATTGATCTCCATTTCCTCCCCATATTTTTTTTGTATATTCCAGTGCCTGAATCATCCACATGGCACCTTTTCCCTCTTTCTTTCTTCCTGTTTTTCTCCACCTGTATGGTGTATGGCACCTGAGATGCACCTGACTCCACTCAAGTCCAAACATACTCTCACACAGCTACAAACGCATGGTCTCCCTCCCTCCTTCTCTGTCTCCCTCCATCCTCTGCATTAGCTCCTAATTACCAGCTAATAAGTCATTACTCTTGCCATCCATGGGGGAATAGAGGGGCCTGCTCACCCCATTTTTAATTCTGGCACCCACTCCACATGGCTGCTCGTCCGCAGGGTGTGGGTGGCATCCATACACGCCCTGTGTACTGCATATGTGTGTGTGTGTGTGTGTGTGTTCATGCAAGACAGCCTCCATTTCAGCTAACATCTGGATCCATTGCAGTTTAATCGTGGGAATTGAGAAATATGATCCAAACTTGACCAGTATGGCTGTGCATTGGCAATCTGAGACATATGAACCTGACAAGACCTTACCATGTAAAATCAAGATTCTTCTGTATATGCATCTGTTTATTAGAAGAAGAAAAAATGAGACATTTTCCTCAACAGATTTTCTTGTCAAACTTAACACACACAGATCTATTGGATTGTTTCTATTATTTCTATTTTTTACATTGTATAGGTATTTATGGAAATTATTTTCTTTCTTTGATGTTACTCCTCCTACTTGTCCTGCTGTGTCAATTTGAATTTCCCCTACGGGGGGATCAATAAAGGTACATCTTATCTTATCTTATCTTATCTTATCTTATCTTATTTTATCTTATCTTAATTGTAGGCAAATACAATAATAACAAAATACTATGAATCATTTTGTAGTCATTTA
>JANDJT010000164.1:12296131-12315909 GCA_024331685.1 Stegophilus panzeri
AAATAAGGGCCAAAATGCACAGTTCTGTTTATGTAAGGGCAGTAATGTGTTTCAGATTATTATCCTTATTATCTCTATATATCAATCAGCCATAACATTAAAGCCATTGAAAGGTGACATGAATAACACTGATTATCTCATTACAGTGGCACCTGTCAAGGGGTGGGATATATTAGGCAGCAAGGGAATAGTCAGTTCTCGAAGTTGATGTGTTGGAACCAGGAAAAATGGCCAAGTGTAAGGATCTTAGCGACTTTGACAAAATGTCAAATTGAGATGGCTAGACAACTGGGTCAGAGCATCTCCAAAACAGCAGGTCTTGTGGGGTGCTCCTGGTATGCAATGGTTAGTACCTACCAAAAGTGGTCCAAAGAAGGACAACTTTACACATCTGCCATAATGAACACAAAATCTACTGCATACAAATGAAGCAGCTTGAGGTAATTCTGAAGCAACCATGTCCTCCAGTTAATGTGTCTGACAGGTAGTCGCATAACTGTGCAGTTAAGGCTTATCATTGGATAATTCTCACATACAGCACACTACTATGATGAATGTAGTGTACAGTATATATACTGTATGTGCAGTATACAGTATGAGAATTTGAACAGAGTCTTTGTCTCCTATTGAAACAAAGCCCTCTCGATTGCATCCCCCCCTGTCTGAACGAGCGACACTCCCATCACCCGCACACACTCATACACACTCAGCACCCCCCGGGAGGTGACATCTGGCGGGCCGCACGCGCTCGGCTGGTTCCAGATGCAGCGCCAGCGACACCGGAGCGCTCATTTCAATTCCATCAGCCTCTCCCAATCATCTCCACTCTCCCCTGTGCAACATTAACGAGCCTCTTTCATTTGAATACGTAATTAGCCGCCCGAGCACTCTGCTTCACTAATTTCAAGACAAAAGCATCAGGGAGCATGGGGGTAGGTGCAGAGATAGAAAAACGGGAGCGAGAAAGAGAGAGTGGAAAAAAACATTTGCATGGCAATTTAGGACTGGGGAGGGGACGAGGAGAGAGACGGTTGCATTTTCCGTTTTGCTCTTCCTTTGTCCTGATTTTGTCGTAGTATTTAGTGCTGTGATGTCCATTTTTGTCCATTTTTTTGAAATATCACTGGGTTCTAGAGTGTTAAATAATCGAAGTGAGTCTTTTTGAGATGCTGAGGTGAAAGTGTGATGATTTAGCCATACAATTAGATCAATGCCAAATAAGTGGTTGTAAGCTTGCCTTAACTTTTTAGCTACAAACCTAATGACCAGTCATGTGACCAATTATATATGAGACATTGTTGAACCATAAATTAACATACAATACAATTCAAACTATTGCATTAATCTTAAATATGCATGCATATGATAACAGTAAACATAGACAATAATGCACAGACACACTCATTCATTAATCCTTTTTTCCTTAAACTGAGGTTACACATGGCAACCGCTTATTTTTCTTATTAGCATTTTTCCCATTGTTTAACACACACATGCACGCACACACATGCACACACACTTCACACTTACTGAGAAATGACAACCCCTTGTGTCTACTGAAACCAAACCTAATTAGCAATTAGAGACATAGTAAAGACAAATGAAAGAAAACATGTTGAATTACACAAGGCAAGCTTAAAGGAATACAGCTTTTTTTCCCACCTAATCTAAATCTTCTACATCTGTAGCGGATATACGATTACCATGGACATGGACAAGCATTTCTGCATGTTTCTTCATACTGAGAAAAACAACAACAACAACAACAACTGAAAACCTGTTCATACCAGACTCGCTAAAATATAAGTGTAAGTGCATCTGTCGGAATTCCTTTAAGAAAGGAACGTACTTGTCTGTCTTTCATGTAAATTATTCTATATTATGTATATTATGTATAAATATTGCATGAATTGTGTAAATTGTGTATTGTGTGTAAGAGTCTGCTTGTGAAACGTTCACAATAAAAAAAAAAACTATATAACAAATATTTATAGGTGTGTGTCATGTCACAACAACTACAAAACCCAGAATACGACGCAGTCTACAAACATGGCTGCCACGTACTACAACGCCCAACAACCACAGAGACTCCCTGCGTCCCAACTGGCATACTTATACTATGTAATAATAGTATGTACTCTTTTTGTGAAGAAAAAGTACATACTTTTGAGTGTGCAGCAAAAGAGTATGCAAGTACTGGGATATACTAACATAATATAAAGCCATTGTTTATCTGTCCGTACCTGCTGCCTGACAGTGTTACAGTGTTGGCTTGCATTGATTCACCCACTTCTACCACTGAACAGATTTACACTAGAAGATTGCACTGACTCAATTTACGCTACAACCCCAAAGTTGGGACAGAATGGAAAATGTTAATAAAAACAAAGAGGAGTGATGTGTAAATGTACTTTGACTTGTATTTAAACAAAAAATGCATAAAGACAAGGTATTTGATGTTTTACCTGATGTTTCAACTGCATAGTTTTTTGAAGGTAAATCTTTATTTTGAAATTAATGCATGAAACACATTGGGATGGGGCAATTTAGGACTAATAGCGACATGACAAGTTGAAATAAGAAGTTTATGTGAAACAGGTGAGGCAATCGTCTAATCATAGTATATAAGGAGACTCCAAAAAAGGCCTAGTCCTTCAAGAGCAAGGATGGGTCGAGGCTCGGCAATCTGCCAACAGATGAATCAGCGAATAATCCAACACTTTGAGAACAACATTCCCCAAAGATAAATCGGTAGGATTTTGGGCATTTCACCTTCTACACTGCACAATATAATTAAAAGATTCAAGGAATCCGGTCAAATCTCTGTGTGTAAAGGGCAAGGCCGAAAACCACTTCTGAATGCGCGTGATCTCCGATCCCTCAGGTGTCAATGTCTTAAAAACTGTCATGAGTCTGTAATGGATATCCTGATATGGGGTCAGGAATACTTTGCTAAACCTTTGTCAATCAACATCATTCGCCGCTGCATCCGCAGATGCAAGTTAAGGCTTTACTATGCAAAACAGAAGCCGTACATCAACACTGTCCAGAAGCACCGCTGACTTCTCTGGGCTCGGTCTCATCTGAGATGGACAGTAGCACAGTGGAATCGTGTTTTGTGGTCCGACGAGTTGACATTTCAAATAGTTTTTGGACAAAACAGCCGACATGTTCTCCGGGCCAAAGAGGAAAAGGACCATCCAAGCGACAAGTCCAAAAGTCAGCGTCTGTCATGGTATGGGGGTGTGTCAGTGCCCATGGCATGAGAAACTTGCACATATGTGAGGGCATCATTAATGCAGAAAGATATGTACACATTTTGGAGCAACATCTGCTGCCATCCAGAGCAGGACAACACCAAACCACATTCTGCCCGGATTACGAGCGCATGTTTGCGTAAGCAGAGAGTGCGGGTGCTAGCATGTCCTGCCTGCAGTCCTGACCTGTCTCCGATTGAGAATGTGTGGCGCATTATGAAACACAAAATAAGGCAACGAAGACCCTGTACAGATGTGCAGCTGAAGAAATGCATAATGGACAAATGGGAGAAAATTCCACTTGCTAAACTTAAACAATTGGTGTCTTCAGCTCCCAAACGCTTAATAAGTGTTATTAAAAGAAAAGCTGATGTTACACAGTGGTAAACAGTCGAGTGTGTGTTGCAGTCATCAGATTTGAAATGTGTGTAGAATTTCAAAAATAAATTAAATTCACAAAGTAAAACATTAAATAATGTGTTAATAATGTGTTTTCAATATAGTACAGGGTGAATTGAATTTTCAAATAGAATTTTAAAAATGAATTTTTGATTTTTTTTGCATTTTCTATATTGTCCCAACTTTTTCGGAACTGGGGTTGTAGTCGAGCTAGTTGTGGTGGCTCTTTCAAAAAAAGCTTTGAGTTACAGAACAGTGTGGTTGTGTGTTCAAATCCCAGCACTGCTAATTTGCCATGGTTGTGTCCTTGAGCAAGACCTTTAACCTTCTGCTCATTGTATCTTGCATCAATTGTAAGCTGTTGGGTTTTGTTTGCCAGCCAAATGTGCAAATGTATTGAATTATGTGTTCTTTTAAACTATATAAGATATTACAGTACGTTAATGCAAATGTTTATTGGCAACCCTGTGTTTCACAGTGTATGATGGAGGCCCCAAAATTCCCCACTTGTTAATAAAACTTACAGCATTTCTCCTTTAATCCCCTTTGTGATGTGATACACATGTCCCAGTGTTTCTCCCATTCTTGGAAACATTTCCTGTAGTCATCTTTTTTCATCATGGCTAGAGTCTCCTGCATTTTTTCTGGATTTCTTCCATGGTGGCAAATGTTTTCCCCGATCTCATTTTTAATTTCGGGAAGAAAAAGAGATCTGGTGAATATGGAAATAGATGTGAAGCGATAACCACATTGTTTCTGGTTAAAAACTCCTTGGATGACAGCGCAGTGTGTGCTGGTGCATTGTCATGGTGCAAGATCCAGTTCTGGGTGCAGCACTTCTCCGGACGTTCTTTCCTGGTTCTTTCCTGTAGACACCTAAACACTTCAAGGTAAAATTGCTTGGGTGCACTTAGGTGCGCCTGCCGAGGGCGTGCGCCACATTTTTGGGGGAATTTTTGGGTCCACAGCATTATAGCAGTATACAGACCTGGAACCTAGAATGCAAGATGGGGAACTCAGAACTAGGCAAATACTGTTCAGACTTAACAAGACTTGGCAAAGAGATAGGGCACCATGGAGGGTATTAATGCTTAAACTAATTAAGGGGAAAACAAGAATGGGAATCACAGCACGATCAGGAACGGAGAAACCATGACAAAACATCTCAGGACGAGACACAGTCAGGGAAAGTCTCATCAGTGTTCCATTTACTTTTCCTTCAGTTTTGTGGTAATCATGTGTGATCAGATTGTTACTCACCCTGTTTACATCATTCCATTAGTAACCGCAAAATCTTCCCAATGAAAAAATGAAGACCTGGAGCTTCATTTATAAACACCTATGACTGAAGAATTTATGAAAGTGTTGACAGGGTTCACTGCCCATAGACTGCCACTGTAAATGATTTATGAGTGAACGAGTTTTTGACTCCTTTCTGACATAGTGAAATATTTGTCCGACGTAAACACACTTATGCTGGAGATGTTGAAAAACAGTGGCATATTCCTTTAAACATACACAGCGTGAACAGTCTGTGTATCCACTGAGGCTGAGTTGCTCAGCAGTAAATACACACACACACACACACACACACACCTGCACAAACACTACTATAATGTCTCATGTTTTTGTCTGTGAGTGTAACATTCATCCCGGTGTGTGTGAGATGCTGTGGTAGTACTTTTCCCCCTGGCACAGACACACAGACACACAGACGCACATACATACACACACATACAGACACACACACATACACACACACACACACCTGTTTTTGAAACATGCTTCCTAAAGGTACACCTCATTACTGTAAGTGTGTGTGTATGTCAATAGTAGACAGAAATATAAATTTAGTCGTGTCTATAGAGATGGAAGGTGTTCCACAACTGAAGGTTGATTCGAATCCAGCTCTTTTCAGTGAGTCATACAATCAGCTCACAGCTGACTTTTTCATCTCCCAAATGGCTTGATGCCATTTCCTTTTGTTTTTGCGTTTTTAAAAAAAAAAAAAAAAAAACGGCTATCACTAGCTCTCGCTTAAATTGTCGTTAGTGTATTTTCTGATTGATGAAAAACATTCTATATGTATTTAATTTTTCAAATCTCTTTTAGTAAATACAAAACCAGGAGCATTCTGCCATAATATTACTGTGCATTCTGTGTCTATGCTTCACTTTCATTACAGTAGAATTTAAAAAAATATTCCTATATCTTTCCAATTCCTGGCATTCAGCTAAACGAACTGACTTAAAGAGTCGACAAAATGAAATCATCGTTGGTCATCCATATTTGTATGACTGTTTCGTGAAATTCTAATGATAATGACTCTTTATTGGTCATGTATACATTATAACACAGTGAAATTCTTTTCTTTGCATACCCCAGCATGCCAGGAAGTTGGGGTCAGGACGCAGGGTCAGGCATGATACGGCGCACCTGGAGCAGAGAGGGTTAAGCGCCTTGCTCAGGGGTCCAATGGTGGCAGCTTGGCAGCACCAGGGCTTGAACCCCTGACCTTCTGATCAGTAACCCAGAGCCTTAACTGTTAAGCCACCACTACCTCCCCCCTAGTTGTTTGTTAGTTATGCTAGTTCTTTCAGTTTGTTGTAAAACTAGTGAGCCTGACTGCTGGTTTAAATCACTTATTAGTTAGCCTAATGTTTGCTAACTTACTAGCAAATGTGAATACTGACTTAAATTACACTATATGATAGGTTGTGTTTGCTTGCTTGCTAGCAAAATCGGCTATTTATCTTTAAAATACAGGTGACACTTTACAGTAACAGTACATGAATAATCATGCACTAATACCTGAATTAATACTTACTTAAATATAAACTAATGGTGAGTTAACCTTCACTACGATGTGAGTCTTAAGAATTCATGCGTTAATAATGACCACCTTAAGTACATTTTTAGTACACATTTGTTAGTTAATTTATTAATAAGCACGTAGGGGTTAAACTAAGTCAAACATGCTCTATAAGAAAGAATATGAATTAAATGTGCATAATGTCAAATAGTTTTTATAATTTGCTATATGCAGCTGCGTACACAGACATCAAATAATATAACAAACATATTAGTGCATGAATATGTTATTGTAAAGTGTTACCAATACAGGTACAACAGTTTACCTAGCATGTTAATCTTAGATAGGTCATTTTAATGTTAGACAAACGATCTAGTTAGCTGGAACAGTACAGTCGGTGCATCCTAAATCTCATACGTCTGCACTATTCTGTGCCATTTTGTAGTAGAAATAGTGTGAGTAGTGTGTTCACACTGAACATTCCAACAAGAAGAAGTACACTTCAAGTACCTGGATGAACACTTCATGCACTCGGTCGCAGCTTTGCTTACGTAGCGGAAGAGGGGCGGAGCGACCAGGTGCTGACACTGGCACAAATTTGCTCAGAATAAAAACAAAGGGAGTGTGAAAGCGTCAGTAAATGAATTTCTTCATTTCACTGTTTGTTACTTTGATACGGTGCAATTCATTTTCGTCGACTCTGCGAAAGCTAGCGGCTTCGCGTTACGTGCGTTTGGCGTACTTTACCATCGACATCGACCAGTTAGTAGAAAGCCATTAGTGTTCCAGTTGAGACAAAATTCTTCTAATTCTTCTACATTTCATGGATAGTAGAGTACATAGTGCATAATGTAAGTGCATAGTGTGTAGTACTGTACATCATTTGGGACACAGCTTGTGTCTAGCTTAGCTAATGACATTAAATAATTATATACTTCAACTAAAACCACTGTTTCATCTTAAGCATTATTAATTCAAGCTCAGAAAATGCGATGTCTAATGAACAAACTTGTAAATGACTGAGCGAATTCAGGCCGTGTTGAATCCCTTTGGACCCACGGACTTGTCACTTATACGGTAAGTTCAGTAAGCACACAATTAGCTGGGATCTAAACCGGTTCTTTGTTCCTGTTATGGCCAACACCAAATCAACACCTCGCTCATTAGAGTGTAGCTCATTTTCCAGCATGTAACTATGGACCACCTTAGAGGCCAATATATTTCTTAACATAGAACACAATAATATGACTATTATAACAGTATATAACTAACAATCCTGGCTGGTGTGAGGGTTTTTTTCTTCTAACAGTTTTATTGCAGTTGTAATCCTACAGTTTCAGTCACTCTCTCGAATCATTGAGTCACTGAGTTACATTAGGTGTTTGTAAATCCTTCAAATTTGCTCACGGTAATCATTAGCACACTGTATTAACTCTTGAGCTACCACTACCCTATTTACATTGTATATTTACAAGTCAGAGAGTCACTCAGATTAATGATCCTTTATTGCTTTGTCTCTCTGGCAATGGCATTTGTGACAGTACAGCAGTTTTTCTCAGTTCCAGTCCTGCAAATTTTCACACACCTGAACCAGGTCATGAAAGGTTGGATAATTAGCTGATGACTTAAAGCAGGTGTGTTCGACTAATGTGTACAGAGTATAAGGTTTTAGGACAGGAATGGTTAAACCAACGATATGCAACCATTTTTCTGTCACTCACTGAAGCATTAGTCAGTCAGTTCAGAGTTTAGAGACCAAATAAATGTATTTGGACCCATATTGCTACTTTGAACAGAATTTTCAACAGTTCTCAGAGCTTTATACTAATATGGCAAAATTATAGACGTTACGAAATACGTCGTAGGGAAATATGACACACTTGCTGAAAATCTATAGACACGAGCTCTCAAAAACAGGTAATCAAGTCAGAATGCTACACGCTGACATCATCATACATCCAGTGACCTGTATTTGTCAAATTTGCATAGAAACAAGCACGCCAGTGACCAATGAAGGAACTGGGATCTGATGAATGAAACTACTTTACGAATGTATGTCAAAACAGGCAGTGAATACTGTAAATACTGTAAATGATGTCCATACTTTTATTCACTAACATTAAATAAATACATGCCATGCTTTCTGTACCCCCAAAACCTCTTGAAAGAGAAAACATGTCTGTTTTCTGTCTGTTTTCTCAGGAACAATCTCCTAGCATGGTGTATCCAAAGTCTGCACTGTTTTCACCAACACTGGTTACTTTTTCCCTTCTAAAATTGTTTTTTACATAACCTTGTCATTTTGGGTTGACATGAAAATATCTTGATACATCCAAGACAGTTTGGTGTTTGTACCAAACACCATCTCTTGTTCTTTCTCTCTTCCCGTTTCTCTGTCTCCATCACCCCATCTCTCCTTATCTTCCTCCCTGCCACTTTCTCTCCCTATCCTTCTGTTCCAATTTCACACTCTGTCCATCACTCCATCTCTCTCACCTTTAATGTCTTTTTCCATACATGAATCTCTCAATCTCCCATCTCTTCCTCTGTTTCCCCATCTTTCTTTCCGTTAATTATTTTTCTCTCACTTTCTGTATATACTATATCGATATACTGTATTTCTCATTCCATAGATCTCTTTTCGTCCTTCTTATTTCTGCCTCTCCATCTCTGTTCATTTCTCTGCACCTGTATCTCTGTCTGCCACACCTTTCTCCCTCCATCTCTTTTTAAAGTATAACCTGTAACTTTAGGTAACATTGCTGCCTCACAGCTCCAAGCTCCCCTTTTCCTCCAGTTTTTCCAGTTTCCTCCCACTTCCCAAACACATGCCAGTCATTGGAGTGTGTGTGTGTGTGTGTGTGTGTGTGTGTGTGTGTGTGAATGTGTGTGTGAATGTGTGTGTGTGTGTGTGTGTGAATGTGTGTGTGAATGCGTGTGTGTGAATGCGTGTGTGTGAATGTGCGCGCGCGTGCTGTCCTTTTTTCCCTTCCACAATATATTCCTGCCTTTCTCCCATTGTTCCTCGGATAGACTCCAGCTCCATCATGACCCTGATCAGGATTAGGCGGTTACTGAAGATTAATGAATGAGATATTCAAATTCTACAGTATACCCCATTAGAACACCACCCTAATGACACAGTACCATTTTTACTATCATTTCACACCCAGAAAAGTGTGAAAGTGGAATTGTAATGGAACGCTGAAAAAAAAAAGCTTCAGATCCCTGTTTTTAACACAATAATTGTATTTTTTTAATGAGATCATGTAGCTCAACAATTCCATTATAAGCAAGTATATAAAGATTTGGGTATGTATGTATGTACATGATTTTGGGGAGAGTAAGGGACATTACTTGTTAGCCTTTTAGCCTGCTGTGCAAAGTTAAGAAGAAACCTTTACTATTTACTTTTTACAGTAAAAGGAATATTGTGTAAATCAAGTCTATCTCTTTGGCAGTGCTCTTCATTCTCACTGGCGGTTTACTGACTTCATGATGGACTCGGGCGGAGCTTCACACTGTGACATCACACACACACACACACACACACACACACACACACACACACACACACACACACACACAGCAAGGAGATCAATTGTCAAGAATGAACCACAAACAATATCAATCAAAAACATGTTTAAGAAAAATCAGTGTGACACACCCAAGTGTGTTTAAAAGATCTTAATATCAAACTCCGTTAACTGCACAGTGAAGAGAACATCTGTTTGGGTGCGATGTTCATCAGTGGATTAATGTGTCTATTATATTTTGCCTTGATCCTCGGTTGATGTGACACGTGAGTAAAACGCATGTGTGTATCTTTCCTGACACACATAGTGGTGGAGAGGAGAGGGTTAATGGTGCCTCCACCATGTGTTTGTCTCTGCATCAGTGTACATTATGTACTCCTTATTTGCATACTGCAGCGCGAGCTCAATTAAAATGAACTTTCTAATTTCTTACAAGTAAATTAGTTTTGCATGTGATGCGTGCAAATGTCGGGATAATGGAGGCTTTTTAATGAGCCAAGCGACTCCGCACGCTTCGGGAAGCAGAGACGGACAGGGACATGCGCCCAGGAGAGACACACTCCAACCCTCCATCTCTCTCATCTCTCCATCAGTCTTTCTTTCTGTCTCTCCATCTCACACTCACCCTTTCTCCATCACTTCTACTCTCTTTCATGTGACTGCTTTATCTCTGTTTCTTTTTCCATCACTCCTTATTTCTCTCCATTCCTTCATCTGTCTTTCTATATTTCTCTTCATCCTTCAGTCTCTCTTTTTTCTACTGTATTACTTATTCTTTCCATTCCTCTATTCTCTCTCTCTCTCTCTCTCTCTCTCTCTCTCTCTAACACACACACACACACACTTCATCATCTCTCATCTATTTCTCTACATCTCTCTTTTTCTGTCCCTCCACCTCTTTCTTTTGTCTTGCTTGTGCTCTATCACTCCATTTTTTTCTCTCCATCTCAGTCTCTTGCGCTTCATCTCCATCTATTTATCTTTCTCTCCATCCTCCATCCTCATGTTTTTCTGTGCCACTCTATTTCTATCATCCATTTATCCCTCCATTCTTTCCTTGCTCCTCTCATAATCACTCGCAATCTCTATCTTCCTTTTCTTAATACTCCAACCGTCCATCTCTCCATGTTTCTCCAGTCACCTGTAAAAACTTCCCCCTCTCCTCATCTCTCTCCTTTTTCTCTCTTTCTCTATCCCTCCATTACTTTCTCATTTTGCACCTTTATTTTTCTCCATCTCCATCAGCTCTTTCCATGTCTCCATCCATCTGTCATTTGTCAAACACGTCATCTCTTTCAATCTCTTCATCTTCTTCATTTCTCACCCCAGCATTCCTTCTCTCTACCTGTTCATAGCCCCATCCCTCCATCTCTCTTTTTGTGTTCCATCTCTCTTCTACCTTTCACCTCTTTTCACCTTTTATTTTTTATTTTCTTCCCAGAACTCTATCTCTTCCTGTCTTCCTTATCCATGTGTGCCACTCTGCATCCATCCATCTCTCTCTTTCAGTCAGTTCGCTCTGTAACTTCATCAATCTTCATCCCTCTCTCTAGTTTTCCCTATCCCTCCAATATATACACTTACCACAACTTCATCTCTCTCCAACAAGCCCCTTCATGGCATTCTTTCTACAGTACACTATTAGACATTTCATTGCTTTTTAAAAGTAATATACTGTTGCATTACAGTAATTTAACTGCACTTGATGTTACAGTATTTTCCTCATTAATCTAATATACTGTACACCGATCAGCCATAACATTAAAGCCACTGACAGGTGAAGCGAATAACATTACACTCGTAATGTTACATTGGCACCTGTCAAGGGGTGGGATATATTAGGCAGTAGTGAACAGTCAGCTCTCGAAGTTGTTGTGTTGGACGGCTGGGTGTGCGTGTGTCACTTACCTGGGGAAGAAATGGCACCAGGATGCACTATGGGAAGAAGGCAAGTTGACAGAGGCAGCGTGATGCTCTGCCCAATGGTCTGCTGGGAAACTTTGGGTCCTGTCTTTCATGTGGATGTTACATTGACACGTACCACCTACTTAAACATTGTTGTAAACCAAGTAAACCCCTTCATGGCAACTGTATTCCCTAATAGCAGTGGTGTCTTTCAGAAGGATAATGCGTCCTGCCAAACTGCAAAAATGGTTCAGGAACGGTTTGAGGAACATGATAAAGAGTTCCAGGTGTTGACTCAGCCTCCAAATTTTCCAGATCTCAATCCGACCGAGCATCTGTGGGATTTGCTGGACAAACAAGTCCGATCCATGGAGGTCCCACCTTGCAACTTACAGGACTTAAAGGATCTGCTGCTAACGTTGTGGTGCCAGATACTACATCACACCTTCAGAGGTCTTGTGGAGTCCATGTCTCGATATGTCAGAGCTGTTTTGGTGGCAAAAGGGGGACCTACACAAGATTAGGCAGGTGGTTTTAATGTTATGGCTGATCTGTGTATATTAAACCACATTGGGATCAACTCCAGGAATCTGACTTTACAGTGGGCACATCACCAAAACTGGACAGGTTTTTTTTGGTTTTCACACCATTCTATTTAAACTCTAGAGATTGTTGTGCATGAAAAATCCAGGACATCGGCCGTTTATTGCTCAAGCAAAAATTTAATATACACCCTAGCCGGTCTGGGTCAACAGTGTATCGAATTCACTCTCTGCCTTTTCTCAGCCCATCCACCCATCCTTTTTTTCTTTCTATTCTCTCTCCTTCTGTCTCCATCTCATTCACACTCTCTTCTTCAGTTCATCTTGGATCTCTCTCTGCAGCTTCATCTCTCTCCATCTCTCTCTGTTTCACTTTATTTCTCCCAATCACCTCATGTTTATTTACCCCCCCCCCCACCCCTCTCTTTGTCTAAAAGTGTGGGGCAGCATGTATGTGTGTGTCTTTGCAGGACAGAGGTGTTCTTTGTCTGCTGTGTGTATCTGATATTTTGGCCTGAGCAGGTGCATAAGCAAAAAGAGCTCCGTTGTTTGCCGCTACGGCTGCGTAAACAAACGCGCGCACACGTGCATACACACACTTTGCCCTGGATTGCTATTGTCATCCACCTGTAAATGCACACGCGCACACACACACACACACACACACACACACAAACACACACACACAATTCAATTCAATTCAGTTTTATTTGTACAGCGCTCTTAACAATGGACATTGTCCCAAAGCAGCTTTTCAGAAATATATAAATTCAGGATATATATTTTAAATGTATGAATTTATCGCTAATGAGCAAGCCTCCAACCAGAAGTAGGACATCAGGATGGATCAAGCAGGTCTGGAGAGTAGAAGGGGTCAGGATCACTGGCATCTCAGGAGTATCATGTGTAGCTTGACAGAATGAGAGAGAGACACACACACAGCTGGCACAGTTTGATGGCTGTGTGAGTAGATTTATGGGTAAGAAGTGTGTTACGTAGACCAGCACTGGTATTGGAAAATGTGTAGGTCCAAACGAATCTGATTGTTAATGTGTGTGTGTGTGTATGTGCTTTTAGAATACTCCTTTCATGTTCCTGTTTTACATGTTATAGAACATAGAGCGATTAACGGTACACGTCATTACGTCCCCACGCCACGCCGTCCCACGTTCCCTCCAGAATTTCACGTATCGACATACAGTCTGTCTTCGTTATGATACCGTATACAGTTTTGGGTGTTGCATGTTTAATTTTACGAAAACTTCACGTGCAGTTAATTATTTGTCATGCTGTACGTGCTAATAGACGACTGCTTGAAGCCGTGGGCTGTGTCCCAAACCGCGTCCTTACCGTCTATATAGTAGCTCAGATACACGTGTTTCTCCTACTATACAGTAGGTAAGTACGCGGTTTCAGACGCAGCCGTGCTCTCTTGTTTGCCGTCAGTCGGTTGAGCACTGCCGTGTGTGTACGTGTCCTGTCACACAATGCGGTGAAAACTCCCACACGACGTTAATAGTGTGATTAAGGTGTGTACATGTCTGTAATACATGTCGATGTGACTAAAACAGGAATACTCCACATGTCTTCATTCCATTAGTGTTTACTTCGAGTATGACTTTAGTGGGATTAAGGTCATCAATAATCGCTGTTTACATGCTAGTTTCTTAATCAGAGTATCGTCTTAATCAGGTTAATATTGGATTATTGTTGTCCATGTAAACTTACTGAATGTCAACTGGAATGTCTACTTTGTGAATTTTTCCTTGATTATATAAAAAGCCCTTTGTATCCTTTATCTTAGTGTATTCACTCCCCGAGCAAAGTTTCCTGAGGCACTGATTTTTAGTTCCTACAGAAGGTAGTCAGAGTATAACAATGCACTAGGGCTGTATTTCTCAGAGCAATAAAATGTCTGTTTTCCTAAGCCTTTCTGGAAGATTACAGTTTTGACAGTATTGCTCAGATTGACAGTATTGCTCCAGTAGGTCCAGGTGCTGCTACAACCCCTGCTCTGTGGGGGACAGAAGCACCAGGTTGTCTGAGGAAAAGCTTTAACTTCCATATTGTTTAAGGTAAGTCCAGGGACTGTAGAATGTGCCAGTATATAAGTATGTATAGTTTGTATATTATGCTCTCTCTCTCTTTCTCTCCATCCCACCATCACTTTCTCTCCATCACTCTCTCTCTCCATCCTTTTACCTCTCTTCATCTTTTTTATTTCCATCCCTGTCTCTCTCCATCTGTTCCTCTCCTTCCCTCCATTTCTCTCTACATACCTTTTTTCCTCCATTTTTCCACCTCTCTCTCTCTCTCTCTCTCTCTCTGTCCCTTCTCTCCATCTCTTTTTCTCTGTCCATCCCATATCTCTTTCCTCTATTTTTCACCTCATTCATTCCTTCATTAGTTTGTCTCTCCTTCAGTCATCCTGCATTTTGTTTCTGCATGAATGCAGTCTCTCTCTCTCTCTCTCTGTCTCTCTCTGTCTCTCTCTCTCTCTCTCTCTCTCTCCTCTCAGTATCCTGTATCACGTACACACTCTCTTCAGCACAGCTGCACGGGCCTGGATTATCTCTGCCGTACCTGAGGGGGAGTGCTAGCGCACGCCGCATGCTAAAACCCAATCAGCTAATGTTGATAAAGGAGGTGGGGAAGGGACATCTGTTCACACACGATGCACAACTCATTCAAATCACAAGATGAAATGGCTCACATCTGCTAGATTGGAAAACATCCTCATGTTCATCTGACTCCTCTCCTCTCCTCCACTCTTCCCTCACTCCAACCTGCACTCGTTCTAATTTGGGCTGGCCGCTCTCGAGCAGGAGCCATTTTGAGTGGCCTGCCTCAAGGAAGTGTGTTGGCTTTCCCCTTCAGAGGAAAAAATAAAGATTGGAGACAACCATGTGAACACACACCTGTGCCATCTCCAAGCCATAATACATACATATTCTATCTGGGATCATTCTAAGGCATAGTATACACTGTCTAAATGTCTACCAATAACTGGTTTTATGTTGTCAATTATGAAAAACGAATATAAATACATGATATTGTCCTGGAACTGTAATGTTCAGATGATGTTCTACTAATATACAATTAGACAGTAACCCCGACTCAGGAGTGAACCCTGACACCCTGGCGCTGTGAGGCGCCAACGCGACAGATTTGTACAGGAATCTAATTTTTAAAAAATATTTGTAATGCATTTCAATTTAATACAATGGTTTTTCAAACGAGGGGGACACGGTGGCTTAGTGGTTTGCACATTTGCCTCACACCTCGAGGGTTGAGGGTTTGATTCCTGCCGTGGCCCTGTGCGTGTGGTGCTTGCATGTTCTCCCCGTGCTTCGGGGGTTTCCTCTGGGTACCCCAGTTTCCTCCCCAAGTCCAAAGACATGAATTGTAGGTTGATTAGTATGTCCAAAAAGTGTCTATAGTGTGTGTGTGATTGTGCCCTGTGATGGATTGGCACACTATCCAGGGTGTACTCCACCTTGTGCCCCATGCCCCCTGGGACAGGCTCCAGATTCCCCACGACCCAGTAAGGATGAGCAGTATAGAAAATGGATGGGTTGTAATAGACTCTAGCTGTGTCTAAAACACATATGACAGGGTGTCCCAAGAGTCCCCATACATGGGGGAATTAACACTTTTTAACTAAATGTCTTCCGAAATTTTGCATACTTGGTTTATTTATTTATTTATTTTTCAGTTAGGCTTTAAGAGCACCTTTGACAAAAGAAGAATTTATTGAAATCATTCTCATGGCTGGATCGGGAAGCTGTCGCAAGGTTGCGATGGATTGTAACAGGAAACAGGGCAAACACATCACACACAATACTGTTACCAAACTTATTAAGAAATTCAAAAAGACTGGAAGTGTTGCGGACCGACCGAGAAGCGGACGTCCACGAACATCCGTTGACGAAGGCACAACTGACATGGTGCTGGCAAACATAGTCCCCTATTTATGGAGGCTTTTGAGACACTATGTATAATCTAATACTTGCATAAGAATATAGTACATAGTAAAAATTATTTACTGTGGAACACATAGTATATAATCAAACACTAATCATTTTGATGCAAACAACAGAGCTGAACTATTCACATTGCTACATGCATTACCTGGCTAACTTACCCAACATGTTTGCTATGCTAGAAGAATTTTTTTGGTTTAATCTAAGGTTCATAAACAATCCCAGATTTGAGACAGAGGCAGAAACTGTGACACGGATTAACTTAAGAATCGGTGAGTGCCGACAACACAATCTGGTTCTTTTTTCTGTTCTTTCTTTCTTTCTATTTTTCAGTGTAAAAACATTTATACTACAATATAAAATACACTAAAATCATATATACTAGAATAGTACATATGTATGACATCTGTCTCCATAACACCTTGATATGGGTATCTATAACACCAGTAGAAATATACAAAATACAGGGCATTGAGAGCAAAATATTGGTAATTATGTTTGTTTTTTTTCCTTGGAGGAAATATGGTTGCAGTTTTTGCTTGTTTGTTTTTTGCACATGTGAGTGACAAGCAACATTATGAAAACAATGAGACAAAAATGTACAGGCTTTACTTAATACTTAGCAATTCCTCCATTTAATTTGGATTTCTCTGTAAAAAAAAAAAAAAAAGAGGCCACAGCATGCCCTCAGGTTCATAACAGCAAGGATTTGATGTGTATTCAGACTAAACAATTGTTCATAATTGTTATAATCTTAATAAAGACCACACAATGAGCTGATGTCTTCTGTAATTCAGATCACTGTTTTGGTGGAGAAAGAAGAGTAAGAACTTTTCGAGGGTCAAGACTTCCAAGACAAGAGACTGGGCAGACTCCCATTCATTATTTCTGCCTTCTCACTACACACACACACACACACACACACACACACACACACAAAGCCCCCAGGTCTCTTTTGCTTGAGCAATTAGGAAGCCATAACTGGAGATGAAACGTGCAACTGTCATCAGCCGTGGATAAGACAATCACACACACACACATACACACACACACACACACACACACACACACACACACACACACACACACTAATTTCCCAATTTCCTTCATAAGCATTACAAGTATATATATAGTGAGCAAACCTGGAACCCTATATATGACAATCAGACCAAAGAGTACTATATCACAGCTAATCTTCGTTAAATAGTTTGAGGGGCCGTGATTTTGCATTCTGAAGAATATCCATTGGATGGGACGTCAAAAGAGGCTCAATTTTCCACAATATCCATCGATCAATCCAGCCATCCATCCATTTTCTGTACTGCTTAACCTACACAGGGTCACAGGGGAGCCTGGAGCCTATCCCAGGGGACTTGGGGCACGAGGAGCGGGACACCCTGGACAGGATGCCACCCTATTGCAGGGCACATTCACACACACTCACACACTCTTCACACACTACGGACAATTTGGAAATGCCAATCAGCCTACAACACATGTCTATGGACTGGGGGAGGAAACCGGAGTACCCGGAGGAAACCCCTGAATCACGGGGAAAGCATGTGAACTCCGTGTACACAGGGCGGAGATGGAAATCGAACCCCCAACCCCAACTGGAGGTGCGAGACAAACATGGTAACCGTTTAGCTACCGTGCACCTAGCAGGTGAATTTGTCGATGGCTTGTTTTCTCACAGCCTTCGACACCTGCCAACTAGCCACCGACGATGATATCTGATACAACACACAATAGAAAAGTACACAGGAGCAAATTTGCATGAAATAAGGAAAAAATCTAAAGCGAATCAGTTGTTTAACATGTGCATGTCTTGTGGGTGTAACACATCTGTTATTTCTCAGACTCACTCAACTGAAGAGAGAGAGACATTAGTGTATTGTAGGTGCCCCTTTCTCTCTCTCTCTCTCTCTCTCTCTCTCCCACTCTGTCTGTCTGTCTATGTAGCGCTGGTGAATTATGACTGGTCGAGGCCTCTCAGCGGGCAGTAGGCCTGAAGTAATTGCATCCTGGACAGCTGGCGTGTGGTGGCTGTGTTCGTCTCCATCTGTAACAAGACTACGCTTGCATATTTTTCTGTGTGTGTCTCTGAGGATGCACTAGTGAGACAATGCAAACACAAAAACACATGCAGCTATACATCGGAGAAGCAGCAGATGGTTTTTAATATGTAAAACATTTAGCTATTCAAGAAGAACGCCATAGAACGAATAGCTGAAGTGACTTCAAATATGAATAACGTATTTCATATGCACACCTGGATTGAGAAAGATAAATGACAAATATTGTAAACTTGCCAACTGCCGGGAAGAATTGTTTTGCCTGAAAGAGGATCAGGAGATCTACAAAGTAATCATTCTTTATCAGGAGGAAGCTCCAGTTAGCTAGGTCGCTAGGTAGCGAGGAATCATTTCCGGTGGTTGCTTTAGCTAGCTAGCTAGTTAACACAGATAGTGAAAGTAACTTACGAGTGAATTGTTAATGCTATAGATGCAATGTTCTAGCAAAACTCAGCATCGCTGTAGATCAGGGCAAACATTTGGCCGATTTTCAAGATGAATTCAAATGAAATGTGATCTGATCGATCCTCAGGTGAGCTTAAAGACTATTTATTCTCTGCATCATTCAACTGTGTAAATATTCGCAATGTTATTTTTCCAGCTTTTCATGAAAACTCAATTAAAGCCCTTTACTCATGAAATGTGCCTGCTATCAGCATTAGAGATGCTTTGTATACACACACACACACACACACACACACACACACACATGTGTGCGCACACACACAGAGTTTTTTGGTCTATTTTGACTGAAATAGCTATCACTAGTGTATGTAAAAAAATAAATAAATCACATGTCTCTGTACAGGATGTTTTCCTCCTTTCGTGTGTGTACGAGTCTAATATTATTCATGTGTTTATGCGTGTGTTCAGTGTGTGCATTTAGTGTGTGAGCTTGTAGCTTTCGGCGTGCATATTTTCTTAGTACATGAGTGATGATTAGCACAGCTCTGCCAATCACTGAAATTTACATTAAACCTGAAATTAATTTCATACTTTTCTCTCTCCCTCTCTAATTATGCCAACATCTGCTGCGTAGCCGAGCTGCGTGCATGAATTTTAATAACCACATGCTTTTTTTTCCCCTCCAATTCCCAGTGAACTCTGGGGGAAAAACAGCTTTTCTGCCTTTTCCACAGAAACACAAAGAACCGGTGGCGAAGAATAGACTTGATCAATTAGTGTCCTCTGGCTTAATTTCACACTGCAGCTTTGTCTCATCCACGTGCCCTGAAACAAAGATATTAGACATAGCACCCAACCTCACAG
>JANDJT010000164.1:12359943-12369943 GCA_024331685.1 Stegophilus panzeri
ATGGTGTAGGTAGTGTTTGATGATTTTGGTGTGACTTGCAGTGGGTTTGGATGACCTCCCGAGCTGTAGCTGGCCTGCCTTGTCCCTGCCGAGCCTGGGCCTGGAGAAGTGCTCAGTTTTAAAAATCCTTATTGTGCTTCATGGGAGAGAGATTTTAAATTTTTAAAGTTTTAATGATGCTTAAGTGTCATAATAAAATATAATTTTTATATTCATACTCGCGTCTCACTCATGTTCCTTGCCCCGATTGGTAGAACTTATCTGTGTGCCTTTATTTGGGATTATTTCCCTGGTTCTCCCCCAGGGTGACGTAGTTGGATTTACTAAATTTGGGATAAACGTTTTCCCTCCACTTGAGAATGCCAGATTTTTGGCGTAGTAGGCAGGATAAACGTTTCCCTCCACTTGGGAATGCCACACCTGTTTTGGCTTGTCACTGTGATCACCAGGGAGAGAGGTTTCACCCAGACAGCATTATTCCTGTGGTTTGGAATGGAGAATTCTCGATGATCCTACAATCCTGATCTCGAATTACTGTCTGTGTGGAGTTGTGCATGTTCTTCCCATGTCCACGTGGGTGTCCGAAGAGTTCTCTGGTTTCTTCCCACCTCCCCGGTTAGTGTATTGGCTACTCTAGGTGTGTGAAAAGTCTTTAGGTGTGAATGAGTGTCTGTATGGTGCTGTGCAATGGACTCATATACCAGGAAATCCCAGTGTTCCCAGGATAGTCTCTGGATCCATCTGTACCTGTTCACTTACCAGTTACAGAGCACTTATGGAGGATAAATGAATGAAGGTCAAATGCTTAGACTGTTGTGCCACTGAGAATCTTTTTTTAACAGTTTCTGCTGCTGGCTGATTTACTTGCCCATTGTCTACCCATTGGCTTTCTTTCTGTCCCTGCCTCCTTAAACACTCTGAGTGGGCTTCCTCAGCTTTGTCTCTCAGGAGGAACAAAATATCAGTGCCTCCTTCAGCCTTCAGCGTCTTTATCTATCTTTCACATCCTAACAATCTAACACACCATTAACCATTATGCGCTCTCTCTCTCTCTCTCTCTCTCTCTCTCTCTCTCTCTCTCTCTCTCTCTCTCTCTTACTTTCTCTTTTTCTAACCTCCTCACACACTCTGACCTGGCTTACTTGGCATTGTCTCTTAAGAGAAACACAAAATTTTATCTCATGTCTCTTTTCTTTCAGATCATACTGCAATCAAAGCACCTTATTTCATCTGGGTGGAATCAATATTCACTCGTGCCAGTTATCTACATCGCTGTATTTCTCCTCATCAAACACTGAAGTTCAGAAGAGGCTCTGAGGACACAGCGAGGGCAAAAGTGGTGTGTGTGCGTGCGTACGTGTGTGTGTGTAGTCTCCAGAGAGAGAGAGAGTGCAAAGAGCATGATGCCTCAGGACTGGATCACAATCCTGTGCTTTAAACCTTCTCTTTACAACCAAAGATCATAATGCACCACAGCCTTTCTTCACAGAGAGAGAGAGAGAGAGAGAGAGAGAGAGAGAGAGAGAGAGAGACAGAGACTGTGTGAAATGATGCATGAAGCAATTATACTGAGAGCTAAAACTTCAAAATGATCAGTGTGTATGCAGGATGTGCATGAATATGCCAAGTGAATGGTCAAGTCTGATGGAAATTTAGAGCGCACATGATTAGTTTAGCAAGCTTTGAGGGTGATGTAGAAGCAGTAGCAGTCTGTCTTAACCAGATTTATTTCTCCATAAATATCTGTTACAAGGCGTGAAGTTCATCAGTAATGTCTGACAGACATGGTTTAGGATACACTACGACTTACTGAAATCAATCTAACATAAGCAAAAACCTCATTGAGTATCTGAAAAATGTTACTTTATGGGGTAGCGATCTTGGACAACTGGAGTTGAACAATTTTGGACACCCTTAGACCCAAAGTTTGAAGGTGAAATTGCACTGAAAAGCTGGAAATGATCCGTTCATCCTATCACCTTCAGGGAAAAAGTTTTATTCAGGACTGTGGTGAATCCAGAGGATATCCAGGTAATATAATGCCCACATACATTCACCTGGATGAAACCCATGCAGACAGTAACCCATGCTCAGGATCGAACTATAGGGACCCTGGAGCTGTGAGGCAGTGCCATTACTTACTGCCCTAGATGATAATATACTTCTATATTTGTTACCTTAGTTTCATTCAGTCATAGTGAGTTTCTCTCATGACGTTTCTCTCCAGCATTGTGCCTGTGAACTGTGTGTGCTGTTTGCATTCTCTGTTTAGTCTTCTAGTGTTCTAATGTTCAGCCTCCTGTTTGTTTACATGTATTGCCTGCCCTAGCACATACCTGTTCACCAGTCACCTTACCATTTTACTAATCCCTTTGGGTTGTTTGTTTATTAATTAAAGCTGTTCCTCAAACTGTGCCCATACAGTATGTCCACCATTCAATGACAATGACAATGTTAGTCCTACTATTTTACAAGACTGTTTATTTAAAAAAAAAAAAAAGATATGATACAGCTGTCTATAAGTACTGTCTACAACCCCAATTCTGAAAATGCTGGGACAGTATGGAAAATGCAAAAAAAAAAAACAGAGTCATTTGAAAATTCACTTCACCCTGCACTATATTGAAAACACATTATTAACACATTATTAACACATTATTTGATTTGATTTATTTTTGAAAATATACACTCATTTCAAATCTGCTGACTGCAGCACACCCCAAAAAAGTTGGGACAGTCGACTGTTTAGCACTGTGTAACATCCCCTTTTCTTTTAATAATACTTATTACGCATTTGGACACTGAAGACACCAGTTGGTTAAGTTTTAGTAAGTGGAATTTTCCCCCCATTCATCCATTATGCATGGTCGCTATTTTACAGAGTTTTATATATATTTTGTGTTTTCAGTTTAGTTGGGCAACACGTTACAACACATCAGAACCCCATATTGTTAATGTGTATTTTGTCATTTAGCATGTTTTCCCCCATTTTCAGTCAACTTTCCTTGGCTAATCATACAGCTGAATACCTTCAACCTAAATGACCACTATTCATCAAAAAAGATGACTTATTGTCTTATGTATCTACTTATGCATTAGCATAAGCACTTCTGTAACTAGTGTGTTGGTATATTTAGCCTTAGTGACCTGCACTAGTCAGTTTTGTTAGACACCATCTTGATTTGTTTTCCTAGACAACTAAGAAGTTGCTCTGCATAAGAGGCTCTAGTAAATGCTGCGAATATAAATGAAGACATAATTGAAAGAAGAAAGCAAGAAATGTATTGATTAGAGTTGCTGCCTTAAAAACCACCTTGCCTGGGTTTCATGACATTATGAAGATTGGCCTGTTTATGTACTTTCAAACTTTTAAAGAAATTTTTGAAGCATATAATTCAGTATACAGGTTTGCTGTTTTCTCATTATCCGCTGTATCGTTGTAACACGCACCAGGTTAATCAGTTTTTTTTAAATGTGCATATGCTCCCCTTTTTATTAACCTCCAAACTTGCCATTTGGGTAGGCAGTTTCTTACAGCGACTCAGTAATGAAAGCATCTAGTCCAATTAGGCGGTTCATCCTGAGCACAGCAGCTTATTAAAACCCACAGCGGTGAAGTTTGCTCGGATGAGTCATTTCTCGGCACACTCTGCTCTTTCTCGCATGTGTCTCTGAACCGGACATGTAAGAGAGGACAGAACGAATGCTTCATCCCTGCCTCAGCTGACCCCAGAGACACAAAGCTCGTCTCTGAGCCCAATTAAGCCAAGCCAAGTTAGAAATTAGATGATAAAATTAACCAAAATCTTAATCTATTTGCCCACTGTCCAATCTTCTGAGGATTTCTTTTTCTAAATGCCACCTTCATTCAGAGTTAGAAATAATTGCCATGCTAATGACCTCCATCGAGTCTAAAAGATAAATGATATCGGTGCAGCCAGATGTATGTACTATGCAGAACCCGCACATATGTATCTGCAAAGCTATATTGAGAGCCCACTCACAAATCAATAGCATAACGTAGCCTTCAGCTTCATTTTTTATTTCGTTATCGATTGCAGTTATAAGACTAAGAGCAAAGTCAAGCCAATTACAGAGAGTTAATTGATTTTTTTTTTTCTTTTTTCACCTATGGGCTGGATAGAAGTGTTTTATGCAAAGCGGATCAACTCAGAAGTCACCCTAACCTCCTCTGTTAAGTCTGAAAAATATTTTAATGAGGCATGGAAATGGTAAATACGGTTTCTAAACCTCGTCTGTGGAGATGAAATGATGCAAAAACAAGTCAGTCAGCAGGGAGCATGAAATCTGTGCACTGTACATGACGTTTACCTTTGTGTACTCTTCAAAATTGGGGAAAGGAGCTGAAAGAAGCATAGCCAAGTGTATTGAGATATATCATTAGAGTATTGATTGGTAAGCGACATACATAGTCACTGAAAACTTTGCCTTTTAAACTTATTCTGAAAGGAAAAAAATGGCCATTGCATGGTTATTCTGACAAGGACATCTTGTGTTAATGAATTTTTTATATAAAAAAAAACTACAATCCAGAAATATTCATGCCTACAGAAAGCAATGTCCTTCTGACTAGTTGGATGCAGCAGATATGTGACAATGGCTGTCCTTGACCGTCTGTCTGGGTCATCATAGATCTCATTTAGTGAAAGCTGGCTAAGACAATACCTTCAAGTCTCAAGCTTGTCTGAAAGACCTATACCTTATAGCACAAACAAATGAATTGGCCTTGCAGTTCTAATAGTTTCGGAGGGGACTATATAAGGCTCATGTGTCGAAACTGGCTGTCAAAGTCCAGGCCTATAAAGTTAGAAACCACTAAAGTGTTCACAATCGATTCTGAACTAAGGTGTGTAAAATCAGTGAAAACAAAAATGTGTGTGGATTCAGGTCAGCTACTTCACTCATATGAAATACACCTGGAGGAACCTCTCAGTGGGGAACCTTCATTTCCTTTGGTCCTTAATTTAGGGTGGCACATATCTAGAGCAGCCAAATGGCTGTTTATGCCAGTAGGGTGAGCATCAGGAAATAAAATAGAGAGAGGCCATGTTACACACCTGCCCAAAAGAGTATCTTGGAGTAGGCATGATAACACCTAACACATAAAGGAGGTAGCGTTTGTTATCATTTGTATAAAACATTAGGTAATTTGAAAATTATTTAAATGTATTGAAAATTATTGAAAAGGCAATCATTGAAAAAAAAAACTGAGACAGAGTGATATTCAGGAAGATTAATATGTTTGTGTCAAGTCACAATTTCATTGAGAAACCTTTATGTCTTTGTCAAACTTGTAATCACAGAGTTGGAAACTCATTTTTGTAAGCTTCAACTTGACAGATCTGGCAAATGTTCTAAACAAACCCAATAGGCGAATGGGGCTTAATTACGTATAGTTTAGTTTCGTTTACATCATTTTAAAAAGCCTGAGTTTTCTTTCTACCTACGCTAGGCTTAGCCTAAAGGGGCAATTCATTGTGCACTGCCTAAGCACCGAATACAGACACAGGAATGAAGTGTTATTGAGAGCTTATGATATTTCATAACATATGGCTGCACCAGAAATACGCATTCAAATTCAACTTATATTTGTCACATACACAACTATACTGTCACGTTATAGAGGCAGAGACTGATGCAAGTGCAGATTAACTTTTAATATAGTTCACAACAAAACAAGAACAATGGAACTTGTGGCAAGGATAAAGAAACAAAAAACAAGCGAGACTATAACATGGCAAAGAAAGACAAACGTAAGACAAGGAGTGCAGTGCAAACTGTGGCTATATACACATGAGTGTTCGTTAACAAGAACGTGATTCAGGTGCAGGTGGTCATGTGACTGATGCAGTGAGGTGCAGTGGTTGATGGGAACTGTAGTTCAGAGTTCCTTCTCAGATATACATGACAGAATCCCACCCCCAAAAGGCGCTACTCCTGGAGCGCCAGAAAACACTCGCTCCCCTAGCGGCCCTCTGGGCAAAATGTCTTCAAAACCCATTAGGTCCCGATGCAGGCATTGTTTAACAGCTAGCAGGCTGCTCAAGGAGCCGAGGGGCAGGCATGAGGTTGGGGCAGGCTTGCCAGGGTTGCTAGACAGTACCCAGGCATGGGAAGCTTCACCAGGGCAAGAAGGCATAGCGACGTCCTCAGCGGAAAAGGAAGACAGAGCGACATCCTCAGCGGAACAGGAAGGCAGAACTTGGTCGGCCGTGTCAGCAGACTTGGGTGTGAGCAGATCTTGGTTGGCTGTGTCAGCAGACTCAGGCGTGAATGCGGAGCGATGGCTACTGCACAGCCAGTGGGAGGAACAAAGCTCAAGGCAGAGCCTGAGGGCGGAGCGAAATTCCTCATGACGCTAGAGGGGGGAGCTACGCTCTCCGCAAGGTCCAAGGGGGGAGCGAAGTTCTCCGCGAGGCCAGAGGGAGAAGCAAAGTTCTCCGCGAGGCCAGTGGGAGGAGCAAAGTTTTCCGCTAGGCCAGAGGGACGAGCAAAGTTCTCCACGAGACCAGAGAGAGGAGCAAAGTTCTCCGTGAGGCTAGAGGGAGGAGCAAAGTTCTCCACAAGGCCAGAGGGAGGAGCAAAGTTCTCTGCGAGGCCAGCGGGACAAGCAAAGTTTTCCGCGAGGCCAGAAGTGGGAGCGAGGTTCTCCACGAGGCCAGAGGTGGGAGCAAGGTTCTCCGCAAGACCAGAGGGGGAGCGATGCTCTCCGTGAAGCATGAGGGGGGAGCAATGTCCTCCTTGGAACAGGAAGGGGTAGCGACATACGGCATGAAGCAAAGAAAAGGACCCAAGTCTTCAGCGCAGGATGGCGGAGCGACGTCCTCAGCCGAGCTGGAAGGCGGAGTGACGTCCCCAGCTGAGAGGGAAGGCAGAGCGACGTCCTCAGCCGAGAGGGAAGGCGGAGCGACGTCCTCAGCCGAGAGGGAAGGTGACCGCAGTGGTAGTTTCCTTGGGCTTGCTGGAACTGAGAAATTTTCAGAAGAGTATTATTATTCTGCAATGATACGCCTCTATGATGATTGTCTACTCATCATGCATATTACTTAGTTGTGTGCTATTCCATTGCCAGAGCCATATCAACCTGTAGTTTTCACCTGGTGACCCTCTGAAGCTAAGCAAGGTTGAGCCTGTCCAGTACCTGGATGGGAGACCTCCTGGGGAAAACTAAGGTTGCTGCTGGAAGTGGTATTAGTGAGGCCAGCAGGGGGCACTCACCCTGTGGTCTGTGTGGGGTCTAATGCCCCAGTATAGTGATGGGGCATAGCACCCAGCATAGCACTATACTGTAAAAACAGCACGGCCTTTCAGATGAGACATTAAATGAGGTTGTGACTCTGTGGTCATCAAAATATATAATATATAATATTATATAATTTATATATAATTTATATATAATATATATGTATAATGTATAACCCTATTATATGTATAATTGCCAGGGTGTCCTGGCAATATTCTCCTATTGGCCCTTCTCTATCATGGCCCCCTAATAATCTCCAGCCCTGAAATCTCCTCTCCATCAATATCTGGTGTGTGGTGGGTGTTCTGGCGCACTATGGCTACCGTTGCATCATCCATGTGGATGTTACACACTAGTGGTTTTTGAGGAGCTTTCCCCCATACATTATAAAACGCTTTGAGTCTCTAGAAAAGCACTATATAAGTGTAACTGTTCCAGGAAGTTTGCACTGGTGTCACTGTGCACATTCAACAGGTTGTAAGATGTTAACTTTACTCCTCCCAGTGGCATTAGTGAGGCCAAAGACCTTGATCGCCAGGCATCTTTCCAGTGAGGCCTAAAGTCATTGGTTCCTCATGAGATTGTGACATACACAATGACATGCTCAAGAAGGCACGCAGGCGATCAAATAGAACACTTGTTATGTATGTAATGATGGCATTATGAACCCCATATAACCTCCCTGGTTACTTGTCATTTGGAACCTGTGCCAACCTACCAGGTGCTTGGGAGGGAAAGATGGCTGTATGGTAACGGTATTTATTGCAAATACTGCTTCATATGTCCCTAGGTGACTTTGTTGGAAGGTCTCACCATGCATGTGCAAATGTATAAGAAGGTATCAAGATGATTCTTAACTCCCATTGCAGTTATCTGGATTTTATACAACATATCTAGCAGGTTTATGCTTTCAAAAAATGCATGCAAATGAGTGTTATTTTGTTACATGGAGTGATTATAGTTTCTGAGATTCCACAGTGGTAAGACTGTATCCTGAACAATATCCACTGCAGTGCTTTCCCTAGCATTGTTTTACTTATGTACAATGAAATAGATATAGCTAACAATAAACCTATAGCTAATTATTTGAATGTAAGTAAACTGCCTGACTAAAGACTTGAGAGGTGTCTTTGACTAGCAAAAGACAAAGACTTCTTCTTTCAAAACAAAAAAATAATACTTGACTTTCCACTCTCTTATTCTTTCTGCAAGTGCCCTATAACACACTGCTGGATCATTTTTGTTGTTTGCAGATTCATGCAGAGATTGGGCATTTATCTTGTGGTAAACATTTGGTCATTCTCACATTGTTTATAACCAAAGTTATTTAACACTACTATTTACCTTTCTGCGTTAAGGAATACAGAAGTGCAAGAATGGCCTATAAACCAGCTGTTGCTATTGAAGTTCCTATTTTCTAACTGGTTTTTTTTCCCCCTGATTCCTTATTACTGAAATGAATGCTCTGGGTCCAGTTTTTGTTTGTTTGTTTGTTTGTTTGTTTATTTTTTGTCATTACTGCATGCATATCAACAACCAAATACTATTATGTAACCTATTACATAACCTAGCGGTAATGTTTTAAATATTTGGCTAACAATTCCATATTTAAATATGAACCAAAATTTGAGTTGAATGGTCAACTTAATATGCTGGGTTAAATAAGGAAGGATCAACGAAACATACTGAATAAAATTATTGCTTGGGTAATTTAACCCAGCATGAGCTCTGTCCAATAATTACCAAACCATGTGGTTAAACAATTTGGGTTGTTTTTAGGTTCATATCTGAATGCAATATCTGTTTGCCCAGTGTGACACTGGGAAAGTTTTACACATGCATGTGTATGTAAGGTTCAGCATGAACTATGTTCAAAACCTTCCAGTGGCAGGTTGGTAGTTAAAGCACACCGATCATTGAAATTTCTGCTTTTGTCATTAATAAAATCTCATTTTGCAAAAGGGAGCAAAATGTGGTAAATGGTGCACATATATAGCACTTTTATCCAGAGCGCTTTACATTGTGTCTCATTCACCCATTCACACACTCACACACTCACACACACACACACCAGTGGTAGCAGAGCTGCCATGCAAGGCACTAACTTGCCATCGGGAGCAACTTGGGGTCCAGTGCCTTGCCCAAGGACACTTCTCTATGTGGAGTCACGTGGGCTGGGGTTCGAACCGCCAACCCTACGATTAGTGGACAACCCGCTCTGCCACCTGAGCCACAGCCGTCCATATATACATATATATATCCATGCCCATACATCTGTTTCATGCTCACAAGAGAAACTATGGACATCCTCCAAGACAATTTATGAACATTTTGTTTGAGTGGGCGTGGGTGATGGGGTGTGTGCATGCTCAGGAGTGTGGGAATTTATGTGTGTGTGTCTTAGACAACGTACTTAATATAGCAGGTGTGGTTTGACAGTTCTTGAGCGGGTGCCAAGCTCAGAGTGGAAAAAAGAGGAGAGAGAGAGAGAGAGAGCGAGCGAGAGAGAGAGAGACAGAGAGAAGATAGCAGGAGCCACTGTGCATCTGTGTGTGGTGACAGATGGGAACGGTTTAACTTATAGAGTTTTCTTAAGATCTGGAGCTTTGCGAGGACTGTCTGTGCCAAACAGGTGCACACAAAAATACCACAGAGAAAGAGGGAAAGATTCCTTCTCTTACTGTGTGAGAGTCATGGCATATATCCTCTTACACACACACACACACACACACACAA
>JANDJT010000164.1:12387640-12418690 GCA_024331685.1 Stegophilus panzeri
AGATTCAGAGCGATCTGATTCTGTGTCTGATCCTGATTCAGAGCAATCTGATTCTGATTCAGAGTGATCTGATTCTGGGTCTGATCCTGATTCAGAGTGATCTGATTCTGGGTCTCATTCTGATTCAGAGCGATCTGAGTCTGGGTCTGATTCAGAGTGATCTGATTCCGGGTCTGATTCAGAGCGATCTGATTCCGGTCTGATTCCGAGTCAGTCTGATTCAGATTCAGAGCGATCTGATTCTGGGTCTGATTCTGATTTAGATAGTGTGTGCTTTTCTTTCAGTTTCTCTCATCACTCTCTGATGTTAATTCTCTCCCAATCTCTGTGACTCAGGGAAGAGGGATAGAAAGCGAGACAGAAAGAGACAGACAGATGAAGAAAACCATGCGGAACCACATCTGCCTGTGCAAAGTCACCACGTTTGCATTCTCAGTCTCAGTGTAAAGGCGTCTGCCGTTGCCTTTGGCCATCTGCTCATTAGATAAACTCCTTCACAGAGCCTGTCCTTAAAATAACTATCATTTACATGGCCGCCTGTAGCGCCGACTCAATAGGACAGTGAATGCAAGAGAGCGTGGATGAGGACAATAGTGCTGCTGCTCGCCGAGCCTTATCTCTGTCCAACACACAGGCCGCTGTACGAAAGGATTTACAATGTGGATGCTGACGAAAGGGCAGCGAGCCTGCAGGTCTCTCTCTGTCTCTCTCACTATCTGTCTCTCCATCCCTGTGTCTCTGCAGAGACAGACCATCATTTCCACATTTCCAATCCTGACACAATGCTACGCGATCAGGAGTCTGTCTCTGCATGCTGCCTCTCCAGCTATCAGATGCAGACAAAAGGCAGGGAATAGAGAAAAAGAAAGGAAGGACAATAGAGGGGAAGGACGCACAGGTGCTCTGAATGCCACTGGGTCGAGTTCGAGGTGGAAGAGTGTGGCAGCCATTAAAGATATAGAGAGACATTTAAATCTTGGGCAAACATTAAAAGGTTGTAAGAGGGTTACAAGGTCAAGGGTTGCTGGTGAGAATAAAGAGAGAGAGAGAGTTTAATTGAATTAGGAGAAAAAGGGAGCTATGGAAGGAGAGGAATAGAGAGATAAAGATCATTAATGCATCCAAGATCAAGTGCATACATGCAGAAACACACACACACACACACACACACACACACACACACACACTGTCAAATATTTCACTGCTCCTAATGTTTTATGCCACATCTCTTTCACTGAGACTGATGCACAGATGCCACACCTCCTTCACTGGGACTGATACACAGAGGCCACACCTCCTTCACTGGGACTGATACACAGAGGCCACGCCTCCTTCACTGAGACTGACACACAGAGGCCATGCCTCCTTCACTGGGACTGATGCACAGAGGCCACACCTACTTCACTGGGACTGATGCACAGAGGCCACTCCTCCTTCACTGGGACTGATGCACAGAGGCCATGCCTCTTTCACTGGGACTGATGCACAGAGGCCACGCCTCCTTCACTGGGACTGACACACAGAGGCCACACCTCCTTCACTGGGACTGATGCACAGAGGCCACGCCTCCTTCACTGGGACTGACACACAGAGGCCATGCCTCTTTCACTGGGACTGATACACAGAGGCCACACCTCCTTCACTGGGACTGATGTACAGAGGCCACACCTCCTTCACTGGAAGTGACAGGCCACACCTTTCTCAATTCACACTGTACTACTAGTATGAATTTTATTGATTTAGTATTAAATATTTATTATCATTTAGGAGTAGAACATTTTCCTTTTTTTTCCTTCCAGTTCTAAGGTTTATTGTTACAACCTTAAAGCAGCATTCTGGCATCTTATATGTTAAATGCCACAATGTGTGATATAGTATGTGTAACAGACTCCCCAGTGTTCATTTCCCTGATGTATTATTTATTAACATTCCCAAGCTTTAGGGATTGCTAAATCATGATAAGACAAAGAAAGATAAAACTGGAGAGAGTGGGGGAAATGAAGGGGGGATGTAGAAATAGAGAGAGATGTGAGAGATGTCATGGTGCAGGACGAGTATACTGCAGCTGTCACAGCAACAAAAGCCCAAATTACACAGGGAGTGGAGGAGCTGTCACACACTGACACACTGTCCTCTAGCACAAACACACATCTGTCAATCACACACACCACTGTAACCCAGACACACTAACCTACACACACACACACACACGTACCTACTCCCAGAAATACACAACCACTGTACAGTATATACACACACTATCCCACACAATACACACGTGACTCTTACTAGGCCCGGCATAATAGATAATGACCAGGGCTTGAACAAAATATATTGTTTTTATTTGTTGTGTTGTTTTTTCCCCAAAAGTATTAGCGAATATTTTTTGATGGATCCGACTTTCGACGATATCTATCCCCATTACCTTTATAATCTCTAACACTGGTGCACCAATTTAATTCAGTCAGTCTTTATACTCTTACATTTGCCACAATTATACACCAAAGCTCCACTGCACAATTTTAAAGCAGGAAGTCAAATCAGACTGGACTTGATGTATAATCCGAACAGTGTGTGTTATCGTGGTGCTGCAGTATTGTGTCATCAGTGTGTGTGGCCTGTGCGGGCAGGACAGGAAGGTCTCCACCTCCCCATGAGTAGAAAGTGGGCCATAAACTCTTCATCAACCTGCAGGGCACATACCCATCCATCACCCTGACTCGCACAAGCCCGACTGGCTACATGCATCTGCAGATAGAGCTGTGTGTGTGTGTGTGTGTGTGTGTGTGTGTGTGTGTGTGTGTGTGTGTGTTCATGATTCAGTTAAAGGCTGCAGATCTGCAGTCTTCTAGAAATTTCCGAACAGTTAACATAAATCCATTTCTAGCCAAGCACAGTATTCAGTGATTGTGATATCCTGATACTGATGCAATATTTTAGTGGCAGTTTGGTCAAAAATGAAATGTACACAATTTCACACCCCAAATATATTTGAGCAACAAAGATATGTTTAGTCAAGGCTGGCTGGTGGAGTTTTACACTGGAGCTACAAGGAAAACACTGTATAAAATAATCTAGGTATAGTCTAGATATTTGGAAATCATTCTTGGGGGCACAGTGGCTGGCTTAGTGGTCAGCACATTTGCCTCGCACCTCCGAGGATGGAGGTTTTAATCCCGCCTCCACTGCCTCCACCCTCTGGGTACTCCGGTTTCCTCCCCCAGTCCAAAGACATGCTTTGTAGGTTGATTGGCATTCCCAAATTATCCGTAGTGTGTGATTGTGCCCTGCGATGAGTTAGCATCCCGTTCCGGGTGTCCCCCACCTTGTTCCCCCGAGTTACCTGGGATATACTCCAGGCTCCCCCTCGACCCTGTGTAGGATAAGTGGTATAGAGGATTTCTTTGTGATCCTGAACGTGAATGAAAATCCAATAAATATAGTCATGTCCCACTAAATATTAGTACAATTTCTTATTTTAGCTTTCTCACAAGACATCCAAAACAGACCATGGCATAAAAGCACATAGAAAGAAGTAGAGTCAGTTTAAACTAGATTCAGGTTCCAGGGGGATTTACACTAAACACACACACACACACACACACACACACACACGCACGCACACAGAAATTCATCTGGGTTGTAAACTGAAATTTACAAAGTTGTCCGCGAGCTTCATTACATATCTGAGCTGGTGTATGAAGTATGCATAAAAAGTTCTTGCCAATTTCAAGCAGACACCCTGACACAGCACTGAGTGTGAATACTAATACAGGATTGTCAAGGTGACTCACAGCAGCTCAGGAACATCATATTACAGAGTATTTATTTGTCCCTGACTCTTTCTTTTAACAAAAAAAACCCCTTCACAATATAGCTTTAGCTTAAGAAAGACTCTGTAGTTACAGTTCTCCAATATCCTCATCCTTAATATAGCATTATTGTTGCACACATGATTCATTTATACTACAGCAGTTAAAGTCTGCTAGTAACAGTCTATCTAGTGTGCATCTTCAGAGACCATTTTCCAGTCTCCTAGATTTTTGTATTTGAAGCTTGGCTCCTAGCTATTTTTTTTCTTTTCTAAAGATTATTTGGATTTATTTATAAAGATGCCTCACGTATGGGATATCTGCCAGCAGCGTGAGAATTTTCAAGGGCAGATAACGATTGTTTGTGAGAATGTTTCTATGCGGCTAAAATAAAACTGTACTACACTGTAATAAAGCAAAAATGTATTAAGTAAATCATTTTCATTATACATATCCATTGCTTTATAGCAGCACTTTCTGCACATAATCTAATTCTGCAGGGAATGTGGCGGGGGGGGTTTCTCCACCTCGAATTGGTATAAAGCCCAACAAACCCAACAGTCTAACATGAGCTGAAAACCTGGGCTCCTAAAGTTCCAAATAATATCTTTAACCTTTTCTTTCAGTTTAGGGATCAAGTGAGATGAAGGCTTTGTAGGAAGGAAGTGAAAAAGCTATATAAATAGCCAAATAATGAGTTGAATAATTATTTTTAACAATCAATGAAACCCGCCAACCTTTTATTATTTTTTTAACATGTGATGTAAAATACGACAAAAGAGCTGAGTATCCACAAACACAAACCTGAATGGCTAGCATTTGCTGATATTTGCTTCTCATTTTTTTCCCCGCCACTTGCATCACCTGCTTTGCAACACTCTCATTCCCACTGTCCCACAATCCTCTTCCCTACTCCATAGAAAACGAATAGGATGAAAGACCATCACATATTGGTCTGAAACTGTGGCGAGTTGTTAAGTATCTCCTTAACACTTTATAATAACAGTACATGAATAATAATCATGCACTAAACCTGAATTAACACTTACTTAAATATGAACTGATGATGAGGTAAGAGCTAACCTTCACTATGATGTGAGTCTTAAGAATTCATGCGTCAATAACAACCACCTTAAGTACATGTTAGTACGTGTTTGTTAGATAATGTATTAATTAACACGTAGAGGTTAACTAAATGTTAATAAGTAATAGCATCTGCTAAATGATTGAATGGTACTGTATTAATTTCACCCTTGTGGGTAAAGGAGCAGTGTCGCGGGTCTAGTACTACAGTGGGATTTGAAGAGAAATGGATGGAGAACGACGCAAAATGGGTTGAGAATGACACAAAAAATCCAGTGATGTTTATGTACGCAGCGGTCTATGACAGATTGTATAAGCAATTTTAATTCATATTCTTTCTTATAGCGCATGTTTGACTTAGTTTACCCCTGCGTGTTAATTAACATTAACTAAGAGTCATGTACTTAAGGTGGTCGTTATTTACGCATTAATTCATAAGACGTAATGTCGTAGTTAAGGCCAGCTCTTCATTAGTTTGTGATTAGTACATGCCTTAACTCATCATTAGTTCATATTTACGTAAGTATTAATATAGGTATTAGTGCATGATTATTCATGTACTGTTAGTGTAAAGTGTTCTCAATGTGACACTGTATGATGCACTGGTACATGTACTAATAGACAAGCGGAGCTGAAAATTAGCAGGAGTTATTATCCTTTGAGCTGAGTGTGTGACGATTTAGACAAGCAAGTCACACAAAGCTGAAAGCTGTATACTTCCTATACTAACTTTCTGGCTATGGGGAACATTGCGTACATTTTAATTTTGGCCAGACTGTGTCATAATTTTTCCAGAAGCCCAATGGCTGACTTTAATTATCCATCACATTCTACTAATCCCTATGATCTGATCCCAATGTGCTCGTAACAAACTGTGTTTTGTGTGGATGTTTCTCCGAGGCAGACTGCGTGAGCTTACTGGAGTACCGAGCACCTGACTGTGTACTTCACACTCTGACTGTGGGATATGGCAGTGACATCATTTATTTATCATCTTCTGTGTTTGTGCCTGAGAGAGAGAGAGAGAGAGAGATAGAGAGAGCGAACGAGGGGGTTGAGTGACATGGGAGGCAGATGTTCGTTTCCCAGCAGTTCACCTGCACTCACAACATCAGATCCTCGTCTAACACTGAGGAACATTGCAAACACGCACACCGGTTGCAGGTGCGCCGATGGTTAAACAGTCAAAATGGGGAGAATTAACTGAAGAAAAAAATGGGGGGAGGCAGAAGAAGGAGAAGCCAGTCATGCTTTTCTTTAGCCAAAGAACAGCTGGAGGAATATTCAACTCGAACCATGGGGGAAAAGCACCTCGTTGCATTCATATTCAAATACAGCTTGACGTCTCTGTGTGTGTGTGTGTGTGTGTGTGTGTGTGTGTGTGTGTGTGTGCGTGTACTGCTAGCTTTATCCATATTTAGACTGCATGAAAAAGGAGCATGCAGGTCTTTTGTTGCACAAGTAAATACTCTACTATTTAATAAGCGCCTGTCAGAGTAAAGTAGTCCAGAGGAGCCTATAGCTGTATCCCAAATCACTAGTGTAGAATTCATTCAAACAGGTCATGGAGGAAATCTAACTGTGTCACTGTGTTTGAATTTGTATGAATTTTTCATGCAACAAGGTTCTATAAAAACATTTGCAGCTACAAGAATATCCCAATATCAGAAAAAAGACAATAACCCACCTGCCAGGCATCCAGAGACGAGCGTTTTCCGTCAACATGGTCTAACTTACAGATAACATAGATACTTACTGCTTCGTTTTACTACATATTCATTTAAATGTTACACTCTGCAAGGGAATTATGGGTAACTCTTTACTACCAAATCTACAGTCTGTAAAGACTAAGAATAACAATGACCAAGATGCCTTGTTAGAACACTAACTGTACATGAAATCTAGCATTTGGGACAGAGCCAGAATCGGAACGGACTGGGTGCCAACCCATCACAGGGCACAGTCGCACACACATTCACACAATACAGACAATTTGGAAATGCCAATCAGCCTACAGCGCATGTCTTGGACTGGGAGAGGAAAATTGGAGTACTTGGAGAAAACCCCTGAAGCAAGCAGAAAGCATCATTCAATATCACAAAAGTTGTTAAGACTTTATTGTCTTTCATAAAAAGCGCTTGAATGTACATATAAATTGTGTTCTAACAATCCGTTTTAAAAGTTAGTACTTTCAAGTCTTGACTCAACTATACTCAGCGCCAATTTTACCCAAAATGCACTCCAACTGAATGTGTTTAAAATGTGTAACATATTACATATATGTAAAATATATATGTAACAAATGATTCACACTGCACACAGGTGCTGTATTATCTGTAACATATAGCAGGAAGTTTTATGTTTAGTATTCTCTGTTCTTTGTCAGGACTCTGTGAAGTGATATTACGGCTCTGTCTCAAATTTAGTTCTATACACTATACTGTACACCTGGATAAAACACTAATGTTTTTACCCAAAGCTGCTTTGAACTTGCAGGGCAACACAACATGTATCTTTTCCTTCTCACAGCTCCAAGATCCTAAGCTCAGGTTACTGCGTTTCTGTGCATGTTCTCTCCATGTCTGTTTGAGCTCTTTCCAGGTTTGTTGGTTTCCTACCACCGTCTAAAAACATGCCAGTAGGTGAATCTGCATAGGTCAATAAATCTGCCTAGGTCAGTGAACATGCACAGTTTGGGAAGAAAAGACATTTGCTGCAGATAGTTGTCTGTCCGTGAATACAAGGGTTTTACGTTCATTCTGCTGTAACTTCAGATACCTGTCTGTGATTGCAGGGGTTTCGTGCCAAATGCCCTTTCCATTCATCCTGCTATATCTTCAGATACCTGTCCGTGATCACAGGGGTTTCATGTTTGCAAAATATTATTCAGTTATGGAATGCTTCTTTCACTTAAATAAGCTCAAAGTCTTACCGACTTTACATCAATTCAGTATTGTTTCCACTGCTGTTACGCCATTATAAAAAAACAAAAAAACAAGGTCAATATTATGCACGCATTCATTATCCACTCAAATATTTACACAGAAAGAGCAAAGTTGACAGTTTGAAGAACCAGGATTTACAGGATTTCAGAATTTTAAAAAACTATACTCTGGTAAAGTGTAAAAAAAACTATACACTGGTATGACTGTTTTGTCCTTCGTCATACATCGCTGATCCTGGGAATGGCGTGCCAAAAAAACTAAACTATTCTGCGTATGTTTCGATGAGCTCTAATTTTTTTGGAAGATGGCGTCTTCTCCACACTTCAAGAAACGCCCATTCTATGTCGCAGTAATGAGACCCCTGGAATTGAGTGAATGCCCCATAATAGCTTGAAGATGTAGTGTTTTCTTTTTTAGCAACTCTTCTACAACCTCCCATTCTATATGTTTTTCTACGTTTTGTTAGAATTAGCTCTAGTGCACATTCATTCATCCGTTCATCCAACCTGGTTAGGGTAACGGTGGATCTGGAGTCTATCCCAGGAACAGTCCGTCGCAGTCCAATGCATGGCATCATGCACAGACATGAAATCACACCTAGGTGCAATTTAGCACAGCCAATCCACCTACCAGCATGTATTTGGAAGGTTGGGGGAAACTGGAGAACCCGGAAGAAACTCATGCAGACATGTTGGAGAACAAGTGATACTCCATACAGACAGTAACACAAGCTCAGTGTCCATTGCTTCCATACTGCAGAATCTCAGTACAAGCAGTAGGTCGTCTGGGTATTTCTCACCTACTGTTTTATGAATACTGAGAATTCGGACATACTACTCCTTTGGCGTACTGCTTTTCATCTACTGTATAGAAGGGTAGTAGGGATATTAGGATGCAGCCCTTGTCTTTTGCATGACACACTGGCTTCTTCCATGACATGCTTGGTCATAGGTTTGGATGGTCGTCCCTTTCTAGTGATCACTGTTGTTGCAAACTTGCATTCGAGACAACCAAGGATGCTAGTATTGGTTTGACTTGGCATAGGATACAAACTGCCAGTGCAGTGTGAGAGTTTGGGCAGATGTGAGGAAACAGCGGCGCCTAGCGACTAATGGAGGCACTGCATTTTCTCTCTCTCTCTCTCTCACTCTATCTTTCTCTCTGTCTCTCTCTCTCACTCTCTCTCTCTCTCTCTGTCTCTCTCACTCTCTCTCACACACACACACACACACACACACAGCACAAGGTAAAATCTGACTCTATTACTTTCTGCAAAATCCATTTCCCCCCTTAATTTCACATCCGGTTGATTAATTGGTGTTCAGAGCTCGTTAATGAGCAGGATCAGGTGTGTTAGATGTGGGTTGCGTCCCAAACCGCATACTTGTAGACTAAATAGCAGACTAGATCAAAACATGAAGCAGGACAGTTTACCTCATTGAGGCTGTCTGAGGTGGCATACTGTTTACATTAGCAATGCTAATGTAAGATAACGCTATAGTTTCTCATCTCTAACGATTTGTTTAAGAACAATTGATTACAGTGTTACAGTATAAAACCATAAAATAATGAATTATACAATAATGAGCCAAATGAATAAACAATATTGATATATTTTTTTAAAAAAAATAATAAATAAATAAAAAAAACACATACTAATATTACACATAATAATACATTTATACACATTTGCTAATTGCTCATTTGTGTGAATATAGCATTCATGGTATATATTACTATGGAAATGCTATTGAAATGATACTGTAGGATATGCTCAAGTCTTGTGTTTTTGAGAGAGAGTTTTATTTTGTGTCAGTTGTAAACGCGAGAGAGAGAGAGAGAGAGAGAGAGAGAGAGAGAGCCCATCCTCCTCTCCAGATGGTGTTTTAAACTCTGACTGAAGCTACACAGACACACAGAGCCATTAGAGCCACTGGCTTCAACACCACCGACACCGAGGAGAAGGAAAGGAGACGCAGAAAGAAAGAATAAGAGAAAAACAACCCCCAGACCCAGCCGAATAAAAGAGACGGGATGATGGGAGCTGAAGCGCCGCAGGATGTTCAAGCTCAGCTGGTCCGGTTTAACTGAGTCGGGATTACGCGGATAAACCGGTTTTAAACCCGACACATACATAAACTACAGCTTTCTGAACTGGACGGATTCTGAGGTGATCCTCTTCAGCACAGGAACAAAACTCCTCAGAGAAGGAACATTTTATTTCTCAGCTCACAGGCTGTTTATTTCACGCGTTAAACGCACTGGGACTTGCGGATTTTGCGCCTTTTCTCATTTTTCCTCCCAGCGCAGTAATGAAATTATCAGTGTTTCTTCATCTGTTGGAGCTAAAAGCACAGGACTCCACGTCGTCACCGTCCGATCCCCAAATTTAGATGAAAACTTTCTGATTTTGTTTTTTAAAAAGAAATAAATACAATTCTCTCGTCCTGCGCACTTTACGCGCAGCCGCTGGAGCAAAAATCATCCTCATCATCACCGTCGCGCGCTTTAAATTAAAAAGAAGAAGAAAAGGAAGATTTCTTCACACGGTTTAAGGATCATTAATACCAAAGACTGGCTTTAAGACTGAATCTCGGCTTTTGTTTTTGTTTTGTTTTTTCCCTCAAAATGAAACTTTGAATGAACTCGGTGTTTACTGGACAGATTGGAAACAAAGTCAGGTTCGAGTCCAAAGGAGAAAATCTGACTCAAACAAACAAACAAACAAACAAATTTATACCTGAATTTTTACCCGTGACGACATTTTCGGAGGTTATTATTATTTTTTTATTTTTTATTTTTTGTTTTTCTAAAGCCATAACAAAAGCTTGTGTTTGTCCTGGAATACATTTTACTTCCTTTTATCCTTCACAAAGTAAGTGACATTTTAAACCTGAGCAATTAATAGGTCATTAATAGTAACTGGAATAAGTGTGTGTGTGTGTGTGTGTGTGTGTAGAAAATTCAGACATACAGTAGACTGTAGATCTGTTATTTGATTAGCTGGATCCAACTTCTTATTCCTCTTCTTATTATTATTCTACTTTTTATTATTATTATTATTATTATTATTATTATTATTATTATTATTATTGTTATTATTATTATTATGTGAGGCAGCTGGACAAATAAAATCATTCTGTTCAAATCAAATCTGTTCAGAAAATCATGAACAGTCAATGTTTCTGTTCAGTATAGAAAAGTTAAGGATGCACACTAATACAGGTTTATCTTTCTGAATGATCGTCAGTCATGACATTCATACAGAACAACAAAAACAACAACAACATTTCACTCTAATACACCCCGTAAACACCCCATAAAAATAAACAGCTGATTATTTAGATGTCAGTTTTTATTCCTGTCCTTAGACTTTTCACTTGCCGGGTTTGGGATAAGTTTGCTACTGTGTTAGTGGGTTGTTTACAGTGATATAATAATAATAATAATAATAATAATAATAATAATAATAATGTAACGTAGATGACTTGTCATCCTGAGCAGGTTGTCAGTGAGCGCGTTACCTCCATGGGAAAGCAACAGCAAGCTCAATGGATGCTTTAAAGCTGTCATGAATCATATCACAGCTGAGAGGAGCCTACATAGACCATGTGGTTAGAATGTATAGTGTAGGAAAAGAGCGTATTATGTGATGCTGAGCGAAGGTTTTATCTCCTTGTCTTAACCACAGTTACACCCGTTTACACTACAGAGACCTGATGGTGTCAAAGACCTTGTATATCCAGTAGAAAAGGCGGCAGTGTAAGTGTAGGCTTTCCATTTGATTGGCTACAGTATGAAGCAGTAGTAATGTAAACACAGATTTGAATCGCTTCAATGCACCCCGATGAGGAAATTAGGGCTGTACCAAATCGATACTGAGTTTAGAAATCAGACAAACGTTCAGATCCAATCCGCTGCTGTGTTATTTATCAGTGTGTCTATATGTATGCATAGAGTACGATGCCGAGTGCTTGTTTCGCCTTGTTCTTATCGTTATTCGGATCAATATAGTTTCATCTTTGGATATCAATATCACAGCTCTGATGTTGGTATTGTAACGATAAGGAAATCCTTCATTGAGATGGATTTTGAAGATCTGAACATGATCCTGATGTCAGTTTAAAGAAAAAAAATTTTTTAATCGTTAATCAAAATATGCCATGCATTATTATTATTATTATTATTATTATTATTATTATTATTATTATTATTCAGGTCCAAAGAGGAAGATCAAGATAAAGTTGGGTTGTTTATAATCATGTAATCCAAGGTGCTCATACCGACTCCAGATCAACATAGTAAAGCAGGAGGTACGTGAGTAAGTGCTTTCTGATGAACTCGAATTCACAGACAATGAAACATGCGCTGCATAACGCAGGAGCGAGATCTTATGTGATGTTAAACGAGCGTTGCCAGTAAAGCTGTTAATTGCACCTGAGCTGTGAAAGATAACGGAGCGCCAGCGTCATACGGTAAACCGCAGGAACCACAGCGCGTTCTCCCACATGCCGTCGTTCTCACTTCAAACGCCCCGATCGATGCACTTTCTCCAGATGCACTCATAATGCAGGGCGTTTTCATCTCAGCTGCCACTTTACTCTTCGATGGACGCTGGTAAAGACGGCCTGAATTATTGAAGCGCTGTCTGTAGTCCTCTTAATAGACGGACGCCTGAAGGTGAAACCGCGCCGTGGCCTCGGAGCAGCTCTAAAGCTTTACCACACGCGCGGCCCGTATAGACGAGCTTTTACTGGCGCTCCATCTCCAAGCGCCTCTTTGGAAGGAAGGCCATTCATTACTCTGTTGTAGTGTTTATTCCATTCATCTTCCTGCCACCATTAACAGATTTATACGAATGTCTCGGTTAAGTATACAGGCCTGAAGATGAATAGATCCGAACTGGCAGAGCGGTTGATCCGTAGGTCTGGTTTCATGAGTTCTGCAGACTGAGCTGCGACAACGATCTTCTCTTTTTTGACGGATGACTGCTCCTTGCACTCAATTAACCCGATTCATGGTTTACCGAGAGCGGACATATGCTAAATATGTTAGAACGGAGGACGTATAAAGTAGACACACTGCAGGAAACTTAAGAGGCTATTGAGCGGAAAAGTGCGCAGGACTATGGACTGGGATCAGGATATGTTCTGCATCATGGTGGGCTCATACCGTGTGATTCAGTGTCTTCTAGGTGTTAAAATGATAGTACTGGAGCTCAGTCGTTCTTTATTGAATTATTCAGTAGTCAAGTTCAGCTCTTTCGGGGCACCAGTACAAGGGTACGAGTATAAGAGGTGACGAGTTTGTTTTGTCAGTACTGTGTGTAGTTTGAAGGGAATACCCACTCAGTGTATAGTCTGTTCATCACAATCACATTATTGCGAGATTAATATCGCAGACGCCTGCAGCACACAAGTCAACCCCCGAACAAATCGCATTTCTTTTGCGTTCTTTGAGTTCCTCTGAAGGTCACGATGAGTTTTCTGTGGGTCGTGGAATCGGCTTGATGGAAAGCAACGACGTCTTTTGTACACAGAACGCACAGAAAACTTTTTTCTGCCCTAAGATTTTAGCTAGGTTTACGGTTCAACAGTGCTTCCATCTGAGGCTGGGCAATGCGACAATACGATATATCAGTATTGCGATAAATGACATCAAAACACGCTTTTCTGGCTTCATTATTGGCATTCAAAACAAATACGCGATCGTATTAAAATCTACGAATTGTTTCTTTTTTTCGCTTGGGATTTTTGTTTGCATTAAAAATAAAAATCTCATCCTTAGTTTTTAAAAACGATGTTTTTCTCATGTTTTGCAACATGTCAAATTCGTAATCGTAGTAAGTCATGTGTTTTCTCCCCCCTCGTGTTGACAGAAATAAGCCGTAAGTATTCAGACAATACGGCGAGTCTGTACTGTGTACCGATGCACACGGATGCTCCGGGCGTGGTGCCGGTGAGGCCACGGTCCTGACCTACAGCGTGTGCGTGCGGCCGCAACGGTGCTGCCGGTGGTAATTACTGTAATTTGAGCACGGCTGGTGCAGGTGGAATTTGCCGTGGCACAATTAACGCGAGGAGCAGATGGCTGTGGGCGGGAGACGAGTGGATGGGAGCAAGCAGAGTCAAGAAGCAGAGAGGGAGGAGACTGAGAAATGAACAGTGCGAGGCAGTCAGGTGGTCAGCAGAATGCTCGCACACCTGGACCGACAGGTCTTACTGAGAGTGACATTAAAGTTTCAGTCCTGTCATTGTGAATAAAGTCCTCAGACAGCTATGTACAGAATCTATGAGGGTGCTGATGAAATGATAGAAATATGGCATCGTCTGCATGTAAAACATATTAACCCTGTAAACCCTGCAGAGAAAGTTTTTCTGGTTTGTTTTATTCGTGTTTAGTAGCAAAAAAAAAAAAAAAAAAAAAAAGCCGAGTGTTGTAACTGCCAGTACAAACTCAGTGATATGTGACAGAAATTTTTGTTTTTGTGTCTCAGTAAACTGCGCCGAAGCAAAAACCTGGAAATCCAAAGATTAAAAGCAAAAACTTTCACATATATCGGTGACATCATGACGGTAAAGATTGGCCTGCATTCATTGCACAAAATGTATTTTTAAAAATGTATTTATTTATTTATTTATTTTAATCAAAATGTCCGTCAGAACTCATCTGGAACTTCTCAGTGGTCAGGATGCTCAACAGTAAATACGTGTTTTGTTAAAGGGTTCGATTGTATATTACAGGCTTCGGCTAAATAATAGAAAACAAATAGATAAATAGAAAAAAAAAAACAATATATCATGCAGCTCTGATACTGACACTTACTAAAACTCCCACTCGGAGCTCTAAGCGGAAAGTTTTGAGCAGTGCGTCCCTCCGCACGCCACCTGATTTTCCATGTTTCTGGACGTGTCTCCGTGTCTGTCTTTAATAATCAGACGTTGAGATCAGGAGCGTTCGAGTTCAGCCGAGCCTCGACCTTGTTTTTCCAGGAGTCCGAGCTGGTTTCGGTCAGGACGGAGAGGAAAAGACGGGTTTTTTTTTTTTTTTTTTTCACATCGCACATATATAAATAAATAAATAAATAAAAACACGTTAATAAAAGTAAAAGAGTGAACTAATTAAAGGAAATGATTATGTAAATACAGTATATTTATGGGTGTGAATAATTTTGGAATAATAAAAATCTAATCAACAGAACGAAATGTGAGTAATTAGAGAAGCACGTAAACCGGCTATTTCACATTTTCATGAGGTTATACGAAGGGATTAATATTCTTAAATTCCTAATAAATGGACTCTGTTGTTGTTGTTGTTGTTGTTGTTGTTGATGACTTTATTTGGCTATAAATGAATGACATGAGATTTGTGATTACACATGAAGAGACTGTAGTGGTCTGTATTACCACGTAGGCTGTTACATACACACTACATACATCGTTATTACATGTGGCATTTATTAGCCGTAACAGAGTGCAGAAAGGGTATAAATAGGCAAAGAGGGAGGGTAAAGTGGGCGGGGCTAGTGATGCAAAACACCATAAGATGTTATGTTGGTTTTTAAGGAAAGCAACAGATATGTTTGTGCCATGAGAATTTGTTGCATCTGGAATTTACTGACGGTTGGTTATTGATGAGAGAGAGTGTGTGTGTGTGTGTGTGTGTGTGTGTGGAGCTGCAGTTTGCAAATGTTTCCACATCCACAAACTTCCCATCCTGAGCTGTAGGCCACCGTCAGCCATCAGATTATACACTTCACCTCGTTCCTAAAGCGCTACTGCCATGATTCCACCATGCTACTGTTCTTAGGCACACACACACACACACACACACACACACACACACACACACACAGTGGGTTCTTCCTGACTTTGCATTGTGTGTTAAGAGGAGCTCTGGGGGTGCGGCCTCTCTGATTTACCCCAGCATTAACCGAGCGAGGTGAGCGCTCGAGCACCCGTTATGTTCCCACTGTGAGGAAATGAATCTCAGAGAGTGAAAATGATTCTCTATTTTTTTTTTCCTTCCCTTCGGTCTGTCTGGCAGATGAGGTGGAAAAAAAGGAAGAGCGCAGCTGAAAAAGTCATGCACAGAAGAGCTCGGTCTGGGTGAGACACAGACAGCAGGGTTGCAGCCATACAGTTTAATCGGTTTAAGGTTAATCGGCTGCTCCTATTGGCTCTTGGATGTTGATTGACAGCTCAGCGATGTTCCCCAGTCCAATTAGCGCAGTGGCAATGGATTTGAGGATTAAGTTGACTCAGCTGTCTGTGAATTGCATTGAGCTGATCGTATCGTCTTGCGTGTGCGTGTGCGTGTGTGTGTGTGTGTGTATAGCTAGTGCGTTCTGCTTTGGCATTACAGGGCCAACAAGGGCGGCGCTTAAGTCAAATATGATCAAGCAGGCGCAAAACTGATAACAATAGTTTACCTCATTATACTAGCAAACTGGCTAGCAACAGTATTCTCGCTGGAGAGATAACGTTGAGGTTATTTAGCATCATGAACGTGTTAGCACAGCGCTGCTACTAGGTCGAGGGAAATTAAAAGCAGGGTTCGATGCTGAGAACTAGTTTAGCTGAAAACTCAAAGGAAAGTTAGATGTGAGGTTATTATAAAGTACAGATGTGCTCTGTATAGGTTTGGCCTTGTTTGTTCCTGTAAACGGTGGGAAAGTGTGCGTGCGGCGCGCCGTGTCCGCGCCACAGCACATGTGTTTGGCATTAGTGTGACACGGCGCCTCCTCGAGGGAGCGAGGGAATGTCAGAGCGCAGAGCAGCGCGGCTCCCAAACATCTGGAGTAATGAGAAACGCCGACGCCAGTGTGGGAGCTAGAGCTCGCTCGCAGAGGAAACCGCACTCAGGACGTCTCGCTCCATCTTTCCACGTCTGTCCCTCCAGTCGTTTTCTGTCCATCTCTCGTTTGCTTGGAATTCAGTCAGGAGGCTTTATTGGTGCAGATTGTTACTGGTGGGACTGGGTTATAGCATAACTCATATTCACGTGTCCGTAGCTATGTTTTATCAGTCAGGTACGATGGAACCAAAGCGTAAAGGCAGAAGTCTCAGATTGTGCTCTGGGTTGTTGGAGCGTTCGTACGTCTTTAACTGAACACAGATTGCCTCGAGGAGCAGCGTCCGCGAGGACAGCCTCCGAGTTTAACGTCCAACCCACACTTTTCACGTTCGTAGTCGCATATTCTGCTCCGACATTTTAAAGAACGCTCAACACTGATCAGTCCCTCCAGGATTTTCGCAGAAATGGACGCAAATTCGAGCAAACGGTGCAATATTCGGAGGAGCTTGCACATTACCGCGGATTTTCCGCAGATTTGGTGCCAAGACGCGTCACGTGACATCATCACGACGCGCATTCAGCCAAAGCCCTTGTCGATTCACAAGCGTCGAACATGAGTACAGCTAAAAGGTCTCATTTACCAACAAACATCACTGCGAAAGAATTTCGCGTGATTGCGATTTCGCCGATTGAAGTAAAAAAAAAAAAAAAAAAGCACAAAAATACAAAAATACAAATTTTGAAAAATCTTTAAAAAATTGGGCGCGACAATAAAATAAAATAAAACCTCGACGAAATCCTGTATGGACTGACGGATAGTCTGAGAGCTGACAGTGACTGCTAATCGTTAGCTAATTTGACCCAAATATCACTCTGTCTAGCCTCTGCAACGGCGTACGCTAACACTTCCCCGAAGATCTGCACCTCGCGAGCGCTCGGATCGTTCGCCCCAAAACGGGCGACGTTGTAAACTTTATGCTAATGTTCTGCGTGGTGAGAGAGATAAGCGAATGATTCAGAGAGATGCAGGATGAGTTGTCAGGGCGGTTGAGGCATGGCGGAAACATCTGGAATAATCCCTGCTTGGTAGCAGCTTCTCTCTTAATCAAATGGCGGGGAAGTTTATAGCACTGCTCTCTCGCTGATAAAGAGCCCTTACTCTCTCTCTTCATCTCTCTCTCTCTCTCTCGCCCGTAGGCAGTCAGTTATCAAAGGGGCCGGAGCAGCGCTTATTCCAGATGGAGCTCAGTTATTAAGCATCCACACACACACACACACACACACACACTGAATCATGAGGATGAGGTTCTGTGTATGGACTGGGGGCTGAAGGATGCTCTCTCTCTCTCTCTCTCTCTCTCCCTCTCCCTCCCTTTGTCTTCCTTTCTCTAACATCACGCTCTCTTTCTCTCACTTTTACTTGCCCTGTCTCTCTGTTCTATTCTCTCTCTCTCTCTCTCTCTCTCTCTCCCTTTGTCTTTGTCTTCCTTTCTCTAACATCACACTCTCTTTCTCTCACTTTTACTTGCCCTGTCTCTCTGTTCTATTCTCTCTCTCTCTCTCGCTCTCTCTCTCTCTCTTCCTCTCTCTTCCTCTCTCTCTCTCTCTCTCCATCCTGCGTTTGTGCAAATTAAACGCCGTTATCAGGTGGAAACAGAAGTGCGATCCCGTCATCCCTCACCCAGATCTGAGCCGAGCCCTGCCCCATACACACACTCTAACACACTCTAATCTACAGCACAGGACTTCTTTCCGAACTGATAACGCATTGTTCCTTCATTCCGCGCACACCTGAAGGACATTCGCGTTTTAAATAAATAAATATAACCCGAACGGTTCCCGCAGCGATGACTGAGTCTTTCCAGAAGATTCCGGTTTTGTTCTCCGCTAAAGCCTCTTACAGTTCACTTCTTTTATTAATACTTTCTGAGGTCCGTTTACCGTTGACTGTCGCTTTTTTTTTTTGACAAGTAAATCAGATGTTTAAGGATCTGACGAGAGACAGCAACTAAGAAATGTCAAGGCTGAATCCATGAATAACAGAGAGGAAAGAAAGAATGAAAGAGCAGAGGAGCCGAATGAATGTCGAATGTCGAATCAGGTAATAAGAAGAGAAACGAAGTGGATGTGAAAGCCTGACTGAGGATTTATCTTCACACACACACACACACCTCCTGAATCACCCCATCATTTTAATTGCGTTATTATTAAAAGCAATTAACTTGTCAATTAAAGAGCCATTCATGATCCACCACCTTAAAGAAATAGTTGCGAACGCAGTCAATCATTCGAAGCACGCTCTGTGTCTGATGTTTGGGATTCAGGTTTGTGTTCAAGCTCCAAGGCTAATGTGGCTGAAAAGTATCAGGAGTCAGTCTCACCGTGACACACAGGGTTGTAAAATCAGCAGCTATTTCAGTAAAGGCATTCCAGTCACATGTCAGTGCCATTACTACCGTATGAAGGTGCTAGATGTGTACGATAAGATTATGGTGCATAGGGTGTGTTTAGAGACTTGAGGTATTGTACATAGTGTGTGTGTGTGTGTGTGTGTGTGTGTTTACTGAAGTGCTGGTGAACGCAGTAAAAGGATGGATCTATGCGTCTAAGGAGCTGAACATGGTGTGATGGACAGCTGTTGTGTGTGTGTGTGTGTGAGAGAGAGACAGAATAGGGGAGCAGATTTCAGTCTTTTGTGCTCCATAAATCAGGAAGCTGCGATGACGCAAGAGGCAGAGCAAACACGAGCAACGCTGGACTGCAGCTGGACGGAGAGAGAGAGAGAGAGAGAGAGAAAGCGAGGGATAGAGGGATATAATGCAGAGGAAGAACAGCTGTCAGACCCTGCATTGCACACCTGTCACACAGGAAGTGAGGCCATGCCATTGTTTCCTGGATACTACTCCTCTGCGACGCTCTCAGGAGAGACGGAGACAGACGAACACACACAAATATACACACACACACACACACACACTACTCTGTCGCTCCTTCTTAGTGTACTAGTACCATCAGAAAAGGAGACGTGACCTGTGCGACAGGAAGTGACATCACAGTGAGTGACATGACAGATGGTAGGTGTCCACACGGCCGCTTTTTGTTTTTTTCCCAGTCGACTGAGCGCCGCATGGATGTATATACGCGCGCGTGTGGGTGTGTGTGAGAGATGAGCGCGTTTTGCTTGGCACACACTCCTCTTTGTTTGTCAGGATTGTCAAGGCGGCTCCTCTGGAGGGCCTCGTTCCTAATTCCCCAGCCGCCCCTCTCGCTGCCTGTGTGCAATTAACAGAGTAATTAAAAGCTTGATGAGCTAATTGGTGTTGGGTGAAGCTGCAGGTGTTTTGATTGGGGAGCTTGTTTGTGGAAGAGCGCAGAGTAAACAGAATGCAATTGCCGCTAATTTTTGGCACTGGTTTTCCCCATAATTTAAGTAATATGGGCGTTAGGGGGAAGCCAGGCCAAAGCTACCGATCACAGTCGAACAGCCTTTTGCACTTTCAGCAAAGAGCGAAATCTTTACAAAAGGTCAAGAACGACTCCTGAGTTGTTTCCCTACTTTTCCCTGTTTTACTGTTTCCCTGCTCCCAACACTACAGAACCGAAGTGCACAGTGTAGAGCATATGTACAGTACAGCCTGAAGTGAAAATTCATGAACTTCTGAACGTTCGTGGCTATTTTCAGACATCCAACAAACAAGCAGGGTGGAGGAATAAACAGGAAGTAGCGAGCGGGAAAAGCACTAATTCAAGCAATATGGCTGCACAACCTCTACAGTCTCCTTCCAGGAATTGTACGCTCAGGCACTGTTTTGGACAGCAATCTTCCCACACGTTCATCTCGTTCCAGAAGCAGAAGCCAAAGCTCTTGCCAACTCCCATCTCGTCCCGTTCGTACATCGCTTCTGGTGACCTCCGCGCACGTAGGTGGCACGTTCTCGTGTTCCACTTTTGGAGAAGGACTCCTCCAAAGGCTGTGGAAATGTACTTAAAACAGTCTTGATGATACAGGCTATCTCCTCTTTGGAACGCGAATAGAGTTGTACTTTTTATTCGTTTTTTTTTTCGAAATTCCCGGGGCGTCACATCTTCATCTCAGCGACGATTCAAATAAAATATCGACGGAAATGGAGCTGCAAAGCCTTTCACGTGCTTAAGATTCTGACAGCGGGTGTGTGTTGAAATAAAAGATGCCACCAATCAGGGTCGCATTTTGGGTTCAGGTTATATTTGTTTATATAAAACTGCAGGTTTATGTCACCTTGAGCACCTGAACCCTGAACATCATCTCTGTAATATACAGATGTTTTAATCTGGATCTTCATGTTTGAACAGAAACGGAGCACCAACTCTCACAACATCGCATGGGTCGGATGTCTACAGTAGGCAGATACTGTTGTAGCTGGTGTTTGAGTCTAAGCAGCTCTCTAGTGTGTTCACTAGAGAAGTACGAACAGATGCCGTAGAGTGCGTAAGGCGTGTAGTAACCTGTCCCATCATGCACAGAATCCACGGCTGGACTTTATCAGAGTAAGTAATAGTAGGTACTAGAAACGGCTTCAGGAGATTAACCGTTAAACTGCAAAATAACGGAACGAACAGAACGTTTGAACTTTGTCTGATGGAAAGAAATGAATAACACAACCGCACAGGGGAAACGTGATAGATGAGTCGCTCGGTCCGTCACTCTGAGTCTCCTTTTTCTTCTTGGCAGTCACTTTCTGAGTGCGTTTGACCCTGAGACTCTGACAGAAGTGCACGCTTCATCACCTTTCCTTTTCTTCCCTTTGTTTCTTGTGCTTTGTTCCTCATGTTTGGATGCTCGTTTCAGGTCTGTCCCTTCACATCCTCCACTCTCTCACTTCATATGTGTGTGTGTGTGTGTGTGTGTGTGTGTGTGTTACTTGGCAGATGTGTCGGTGTGCCTGCGGTACTGTCGGTCCCCAGGTGGCTGCTGGGCTGTGTGTGTGTTTATGTGTGTGAGACAGTTATTGATGCTCAGGTGTGCAAGAGCTCTTTATTGGAGCCTCTGAATGGTGGGCCTGAAGACGTACACAAGGTCCACACACCGTGAACACACGCTCAGTGAAAACCGGCGAGAAAGAAAACACACACACACACACACACACAGGTTTATGTGAGAGCGTGCAGTGTGTGTGCAAGAGGTGTAAAACAGTATGAGCTTGTAGACCGAAAGCTCAAAACACATCACAGGTATGTTTGGTTCAGATCAGGACAAGCATGGAAAACAACAGCCCACTGTGTGTGAGTGTGTGTTTGCGTAGCGTGTCTTCCCCACGTCCGTAGCGAGTGCCCAGCGCCGTCCTAACACTCTCCAGATGGACCCGTTCGGGGAGCTGTTCTTGGCACGGCCATCCGTGGCCGAATGTCACAAATACTTTCCTTTATTTAGGAACGACTGAGCCTGAGGGAGGCGGGGTGGTGGAGTTGGAAAGGGGGGAATGACTCGCACACACAACATCTGGATTTTATTAGGAGTTGCTGGGAAAAAAATCAGAAAAGGAAGTTTTCTCTCTGTCTCTCGAGCCTTTTTGGGGGAGAGCTGGACTCGGTGCGGCTGTCTCACAGCCGACCCTGCAGGGAACAGATGGCGGAGACAACCATCAGACACGACGGAGAGAGAAACAGAGAAGACGTTTGGGTGCGAGATTAGACACACAGATTTGAAGTTTTTATATCGTGTTAATTGCCAAATGGTTTGTCACAGTTTTCTATACTATCTTATGCTTATGTGTACCGTGTGTAAAAGTAAAGACGTCAAGTTTACCTGTACGCCTCACTCTTAAGCGTTGAAACCTTACATTTACGTTTACATTGACATGCACATATGTCATGCATAACAACAAAATGCTTTTCTTCACATGTCCTAGCTTGGAGGGAAGCCATCCCCATGCTTTCTTCCAAATTAGGCATTGAATACTACCCAAAATGCTGCTTATGAAAACTGGGCCGTTCAGTCTTTGGGACAATTTCGTTTGGCAGCATTGCATTGAAACAAGTGTGGGTAAACAATTTGTTTTCCTAACACAATATCTATCCATTCATTTTCTGTACTGCTTATCCTACACAGGGTCACGGGGAAACCTGGAGCCTATCCCAGGGGACACCCTGGACGGGGTACCAACCCATCGCAAGGCACAATCGTAAACACATTCACACACTACGGACAATTTAGAGACGCCAATCAGCCTACAACGCATGTCTTTGGACTGGAGGAGGAAACCGGAGTACCCAGAGGAAACCCCCAAAGCACAGGGAGAACATGCAGGCTCCATGCACACAGGGCGGAGGCGGGTTGTCCATACAAGCCTCGTTTAACTTTAGTTCAGCTTCAGTAGATTCCTGGGAATTCTCCGTCCCCCCATTTCTGCACGGTTTCATGTCTCCTTGGATTTTATTACAATATTAATATACAGTATATTTTCAACCAAAGTAACATGTGTAAGAAGTGATGTGCATAAATTATCATCCCTAGTACTTGGGCTTATATTAGAAAATAATGATGAGTGCACTGGCTCGTGCAACCCTCCATTGGCTGGGGTTGGTTCCCTGACCGGGAATCGTCTGTACCTATATGTGTAACTCCAGGAGCCATGTTAGCCACACACTTGCCAGCGTACAGTGAACCCACTTTCTCAGCGTAAGTCCGTGTGATCATTTTTGAATTCTCCATTCTGTCTCGCCATCGCCTCCCTCCCAGCACCAGTGTGTTGTGGGTTCTGGCTGGGTCCCCATGCTGTTCCATGTCCCACTGTATTGCTGTCTGACATTTGCGCTGCTCTGCATGACCTCTGCATTTTTTCTCACACACGTCGCTGCACTCGGGCTGTCTCAGAGGCTCTGGTTCACACACATACACGCACACACACTCTTTCTCTCTGGGGTCTGTACAGCTTTTGATTTAGCATTTATTGCTATCTGGATGTTTATTTTCGCTAAACATATTTGCTCAGCTGAGGCCGGTGGCCAGGTCTCACAGCGTGCAGATGTCCCTCCTGCTATATCATTAGACAGATCTGCAGCTGGAGATGAAATACACTATGCAAACACATTTGTGGATAAATAAATGAACAAATAAAGCTTCTATATGGATCGCCATGACGTACATGTGCTAACAGATTCAGAAGCATGGTTTACAAAACTTCCTTGCCTCATTTTAGCTAGCAGTCTCCAGTGATAGCTATCATGTCATTATCATTACACAACATTTGATCAGAAATGGAACTTTGCCTGGTATCATGTTCAGGGGAACCATAGAAGTGTCTTCGTAGAATGCTGAACTTGAAGGATCCAGAAATATTTGTGCTCAGCAGCTATTTTTCATTCGCTCACCCCCAACTAGGCCACTGTTCGATGAATAAGGCTAGCTAGTTAGATGGCAATGTTGAAGGTTATTGGCCAGCAAGCCACTTTTGATGTAGCTACAATTGTGAGGTTCACAGAAGGACTTCTGGAAATCTACAAATACAAAAATACAAGATAAGCAATCTCCTTGGTCCGAGCACTGGTTTGGTCCACGGTGTTTGTCAGAACTTTTGGTATGGTGAACTGAATTATGATTTTGCCCACACCCTTCTGAATGAGGCAGCCTTGGAGCACACAAATGCTACCTACCTAGCTATACCTGTTTGAACACTGTATATATGCCAGTCGCAGAGGGGTTGAGCAGCCGGGGGGAGGGGGAGGGGGGTGGATGAATGGGTTCAGGGTTACCCGGTGTCGGCCAGGCGGACGGCTGAGATCCTGCTGTTTTGATGTGCTGCCCGTGTTTGTGTGGCATGACGGGGAGCAGATGTGTAAAGGCAGGCGGTCGGGCACAGTGCCAGAGCAGCTGGAAGAAATTAAAAACAACAGCATTCCTGGAGACTGGGGGAATTACAGAGCACGGGAGAGCGAGCAAGCAAGAGTGAGAGAGGAAGAGAGGTAGGGAGGGGGATAAGAGAACACATATGGTGAGACGGGGAAAGAGACAGCGAGAAAGACAGGCAGTAGAAGCTTTCTTTGTGTGGAAGTCAAAGGTACAGAACGTAGCACACAGTGACCGTGGAAGCCAACGGGAGCCGGTGGCAGCACAAACAACACACACGGTGGAAAATAAGGCATCCCACTTTTCTAAAGCCTTGTCATTACACAATGGTTTCTGTTGCTGCTTCAGTAAAAGCACATGTCTGCCGATCTATAAAAGCGCCACAAATAGCTCTGAATTACAAACTGAGGAACATCAAATTGGTCTGTTTTAGCCGCCAAATAACTGTGGGTTTCCTCCGTAGTGGCCCAAAGACAGCGTGACAGGCTGACAAAGTGGTGTAACGTCATTACTGAAGAATTATACACAAAGCTACAGAGCTCCAGGATGTCCATTACAAACTCATCACACCTGGAGTAGATCCATTCAGCTTATTGATCTCCCAGTGTGAATTCTCTTTAGAAGTGTGTGTGTGGTTCTAAGATGGAGAGTGTGTATGTGTATGTGTGAGCAGCAGGTTTGGTTGGGTCAGATCCAGACTGGCTAATCGAATAAGCCGGATTCATGTTTATGGGATGCTGTAACATGCTGGAGTCAGATGTTTAGAGAAGATGATTGACAGCTTGGTCCAGATGCTCAGACTGTCTAGAGTATGAGGTACTTCATTATCTCTCTCTCTCTCTCTCTCTCTCTGTCTCTCTCTCTCTCTCATGGTGAGAGTTCTCTTGTCCTTAGCCACAATGGGCGCACAGATGGGGTTTGTACACTGTGGACATATTAAAGTGAAATCCAGAGCCGTGTGTGTTTTCTGCCCCGTCCTTTAGCTGGTCAGATTAAACAGCTGTCTGTAATCCCACGGTAGATAGTGACAAGGAGGCAAAGCAGGGCAGATGACTCTCTCTCTCTCTGTCTTTCAACTGTTGGGAGCTCAGGGCCTCTTAGCCAAAGCTTGGACACTCCCAGAATCCCCTGGGAGAGTATGCAGCAGTTGCCAATAGAGATGAGGGGGTTCAGGATCCCCCCCAGGAGCAAATTAGTTTCTGATTAAGGGCTGTGTTTCAAACAGGATGCTTTGCCGCATCAGTCACACACAGCGAAAGTCCCATAGGAATCAGGTGACTTCCAAGTCCTGGTATACCAGAGTGATGTATTGTTTAGTTGTGTTTGCATTTAGCTAAGCCACTTCGGAACTAAATGATCTATTGTCCTCTTCGCTCAAACACAACCAGGTCTATTGGTAATAGAACTACTTCAAATCATTTGTTTTCCAAGTGATTTATTCCACTATATGGTCAATTAAAGTTGTTCCAAATTTAGCTGGAGCCAACTGTTTATGTAATGCCAGCATCTGTATGCGTGTGTGTGTGTATGATTCTTTCTCTGGTGATCCAGTATGGGGTTGACTTGGGTGACAGATGGACACAGAGGTTTGGCTTTACCTGCCTACATTTGGCCATAGCACAGAGAATGTGCTCCACACACCCCTTCCCTCCACACACATACAGTATGCTGGCCTGCGGCTATTTTTGTCAGCAAGGGCATTAACTCTTAACACCTGTTCTGTTTATTGCCCATGGGCATTGGTCATGTTCTTAATAAATGCACTGCTAACAGGGACCACAATCCCAAGGGTAGGATCCGGAGGAAAAAAGATTGACAACTTGGCACCATCAATCTTTGATTGAGCTTTGATTTACAAAAGGAAACATGTAACTAACTGTGGCTTCAACACTGAGGTGATGTCGGGCATCCTCCAGTAACAGTATCTGGTTTGTAATTAGATGGATTTAACAAGAGACACTGGCTAAGCAACTTCCAATAAACATCACTGCTCATTAGATACCAACATTTACTATCAAACATCAATGTTCAGCATTAAATCCCAGACTTCATCAACAAACACCAACAGTAACCAATAAACACCAAAACAGCCTCCATTAAACACCTGATTACATTTACCAATTACTACCAACACCCCAGCTGACAAAAAAAAGGTCCCCAGGACGTTCCTTAAATGGCCTGTAGGGTCATGTGTAGGGTCCACTTGACGTCCTACGGACGTTCAAGAGGACGTTCACAGGATGCCCAGCAGCCATTCGGGACGCTTAGGGAACTTTCGGTGAAATGAACACATTAAGTAGTGTTATGATTTGATATCCTCTGACGTCCTCGGAACGTCACGCCAGCAAAGGTTGTAAACAGGAACAAAAGCGGACCTAAATGGACTTCCGGAACATCCATTTACCACCAAACATGCAACACAAGCAATTGGCTTTAGAGCCTTTAGAGAGCTTCTGAGAAAACTGATTAGTTTAATCAGTAGAACTGAACTTTTCTGGAAGTTAGATCTGTAAGAGGATGTGTAGAGGTCTCTACACCAGTGTGAATGGTGGAGAACATTCTGGAAACTTCACACCAAGCACACCAACCCAATACTTGTGTTTTTCTGACATCTATTGGACAACACTGATCTTCAGATTCCCGTGTAGAGTATTAAGTGGACTGGCAGTGAGCGCTGAGTAGATTTAGAGTCGAGAACTTGAAGTGGTCTTGCAGTATCTCATTACAGCACTTTACCTGTTTTAGCACACCTGAGTCAACTCACAAATGGCTTTATAATTACCTACAGAGTTGAAACAGGTGTGTTAGAGCAGTGCAAACATGCCCCACAGGTGATGCGAGGCATCTCAATCATCCAGCTGAAAACCTATGGTACTAAATCAGCAACTCTGCAACCCCAGGAACTACTGCTTGTCTCCTGGATTGTAGAGTGCCCTCTGACTGCCTGCAGGAGTTGTTCTTTTGTACCCAGTCAGCCAAGTGCAGCTGTTGTCGAAGTAAGGTCGAGCACTAATTATCTGCCTGTTAGCAGTTTGGCTGTGACCCTGTATGTTTGGTTATTTTTGCGCTTGATAGTTCTGCTGATAGGAGATCAGGGTTGGAAGCTGATGGGGGGTGGGGGGTGTCTCTGAACCTGGTCTGGACAACCACACAGTCCAGGCATGTGTTTGAGCGTGTGTGTGTGTGTGTGACGAGGGAGTGTTGGAGGCCTAGCTGACCCAGTGGAAGGTGACAGGCGAATGGAGTAGAAGGCAGCTGATCCACAGTGAGTGACAGGACTGAGACAAGAGGCGCCTGAAAGAGAGCCTGCTGCTCGACACATGCTCATGGAGAGTCTCACACACACACACACACATATAATTATACTCGCTTGGGAATACACAAGTACATACACCCTCATTTCCACTCTTTTTCAAGCATCCTTAGTGTCTCAGCATTGTACATTGCTCAGAATTATTGCACAAGAATGTTGCAGACTCAAAAACATGATAGCAAGACCATCTGTGTAAATAGTTCTCCTTTAATGAGTTTTAAACCTGCTCCTCGCTGAGTTTGGACTCGTGACCGATGGCAGCCATGTCTCTTAACAGGATTTACATGCTGACAGACATACTTGGAGATACTCTTTCAGGGACTGGACTAACTGTGTGTGAGGTGGTGGAGAAGGAAAGGGGTCAGAAAGACAAACTGCCAGGAGGATAAGCTGCCCTTTTGCCCCTGATAAAGGTGACTGGTGTAGGTAGAGTGATTGATTGGGATTTGCCTTGTTTGGGAGAGGGAAGGGTTGAAAAGAGGAGAGAAGAGCACGGAGCAGGTGCAAAGGTTGTCCTGTGGAGGGTTTTACCTTGATTTGTCTCCAATGTCTCTCACCTGTCACATCGATGATGCCCGTCTTTGGAAGGGAGGAGTCCCACATGTGGTTTCCACACATCGTTATCAACTAAACCAATCTTTTCATTCAAGCCGTAAACGCATTGGATGGCTGCAGCATCAACATGAATTCCAGTGTTACAATGTAATCCGATGTCAACTGCATCATTTGTGAGGTAGACACCGTGATGGATGTTGATTCTTTAAATGAGGCTTTTAGATGAAGGTAGTCTTCATTTTGGAGGTAGATAAAACCTCTATGAAAGAGGTTCCATGATGGTTGTAGATTGCCTGATGGATGTTGACCCTATGACAGTGCCTGCATGATCGAGGGTAGCGCTTATGATGGATATACCTTCTATTGATGGATGTAGACTCTGAAGGAGGTTCTATGATGGTGTTCGAGTAGGTTCTGAACAAGGTTCTAGGAAGAGGTGTAGAGGTCTATACACCAGTGTGAATGGTGAAGAACATACTAGAGACTTTCTACCAAGTACACTGACCAACTGCCTGTTTTGTTAGATGCAGGTAGGCTTTATGATGGAGGTCGTCTTAAAGGAGGCACAAGGATGGAGGTAGAGTCAATGATGCTACACTCTGTGGTGGAGGTTACGCTCTGTAACTTAGGTAAATGGAATAAAGACTGGATCTTAAATGGCCATAGAATATAGACTCTGTGATAGAGGCTCCATAATGAAGATGGACTCTTTGAGGGATGTACACTGTAATGGAGCTTTGTTCTGTGATAGATGTAGACTCTGTGATGGACAGTTTGTTGACTGTCATGGAGGTAAACTGGGATTACATATACACACTGTGAGGGAAGTATTTGTATTGTCCCTGCAGTGGAGGTAGAAAGTGATGGATGGGAACTCTGTGCTGGAGATACACTCTGTGATAGAGGTGTGTTTTGTGATGGATAAAAACTCTGTGATGGACAGCAGCAGATCCAGCTGCACTTGTCACTGACAGTCAAGCTCCTGTGAGGGGGGCAGTATGAGAGCAGGGTGCAGGGTGGAGGACACTGATGGCAGTGCAAGGACTTGCAGGGGGCCAGTAAGGGATCCCGTCAGCAGCAGCTGAGCAGGAGAACAGGTGCTACGCGATGTTTCCAACACAAGCAAAATGTATTTACTCGCAGAGCCTTGACACACTCTAAATATCTGTCCTGCAGCGCTCTAAACCTATGAGACATGTTACGACTCAAGATGAAGACACATCCATTAGTGTAGTGCTGGGAAAAGAGAGCAATGACATCATCTGCTTTGCCATTAATTGTTGTCAAGATTTCGAGTTAAGCTGTCGGGGTCACAAGGACCTCGCGGAGCGTTGGCAATTTCAGTACGTGATGACCCTCATTGTGTACGTTTATATAAAAGATTTTTTCATTTTGCGTAATGTTTGGTACTGCCTACTCGTATAATCTAGGTGATATCCTCCCTTATTAATGCTGTTGTGTACTGTTTCCTTAACTAAAGCTACTGCTTATTTATTGATCTTAAACAAAGACGGCATCATACAGCAATGTTTAATGCTACAATCTCGTAATTCACTTTAGTAGCAAACCTAAAGACTTAGTTTGTACGATCACTGCGACTATGACCATGCTAATTCCCGCTAGTATGTTTATAAGATTTTGTTATGTTTTTGTCAAACTACTTGTACCATTAATTTACTAAATGGGGTATCAAAATATTATATTGGAATAGCAGATCTACTGTCTGTCTGTATCTGTGTTCACTCTGAATGTGCTATAGAAATGTGTCATATAGTCCATAATATCTATCGCGTACGTCAAAATACTTCAAATCAGTCTATTATAAGATTACTGAATAGGAATTTACAGGTTTACAAGTCTTTATAATCCGTCATTTTCTCACTTCACCTAATATTCAAACCTTGCTAGAGTGTATATTTCCATGATAAAAATAAATAAATACATAAATTTCCCATGCTGAAAATCACATTTGATTGAATATCCAGGTATGTGGGCACGAAGTACGTATTTCATTTTACTGTCTATGAAAGACGTCTGTGTGCGTGCCTAGAGGAGTACAGATGTTCGGGGTTTTAGTTCAGATCATTCTAAGCACACTCTGTTCTTGTAGGTAGCGCTGAAACGAAGGTCGGAACAATGCCAGATTCACCAGCCGATGTGAAAACCCAGCCCAGGTCGACTCCGCCCACAATGCCACCCCCACCACCTGCCGTGAGCCAGGCAGCCAATCGCAATGCGTCATTCACGCCTACAACCAGTAAGTAAACCGTGTGATACGAATGCATGGAGCGTGTAGCACTACTGCTAATGTCTACTATCAGTTTCAGTATAAGATTATAGGCTCATTGAAATCCAAATCCATTCATATAATAATCTCTCAAGCAATTAATTTGAACTACACCACAAGAAACTTGATAGGGTTTGTGTGTGTGTGTGTGTGTGTGTGTGTGCGTATTGTGCGGAGTGCTGGTGCTGTGAGGTGTGTTTACAGGCTGCACTTGAAGCAGGGTGTATCTCGCTAACATGGCCGGACACATCTCTCTACCCTATATAGCAATGACAGGCTGTGTTGTTTCACCTGTTGTGCTTGCCGCTCGCCACAAAAAGAAGAGCACAAGTGCACCGTCACATGATGAAGTCGCATGTGTGTGTGCAGCCTGGAACGGAGAGATTAAACAAGGCTATTTTATGAAACATAATATCATAAATCAGTTCATATTT
>JANDJT010000164.1:12454255-12475141 GCA_024331685.1 Stegophilus panzeri
GTCCGTACAAGATTTCAAGGTTTTTTTGGGGTGGGGCTGGGTGGGAGATTGTTGCAGCCAAAAATGCCTGATTTTGCTGCGCCTTTTTTCCCCCTCAAAATTACGATGCAACTTGGTGTTTTGTGCTTTTTTCCCCTCCGCAGAAAACTACTTGAATCTGCGCAATTGCACATAATTGTTTGGCACGGTATTTTGCAGTGATGTTTGTTGGTAAATGAGACTTTTTTTTTAGCTGTACTCATGTTCGACACAAAGAGGCCTTTGTCTGAATGTGTGTCGTGATGACGTCACGTGGCGTGTCTTTCAACCCAAATCTGCTGAAAATCTGTAGTAATTTTGAAAAATTGCAAGCTCCTCCGAATATTGTGAAGTTTGCTTGATTTTGTGTTCATTTCCGCGATCACAATCCTGGGACTGATTTTTATTCATTTTGTAGAAAGCTTCATCTAAAATGGCTTGTGCTTCACTGCTAAATCAGATCCACACATTTAGCTGAGCAGTTAATGACAGATTTAAATTTCAGTTTTGATTCATTAGTCTTATTAATTGTGGTCATTATTTGAACGGTGAATGTTGAATCTCTGTGTGTGTGTGTGTGTGTGTGTGTGTGTGTGTGGAGAGAAATATCCATTTCCATCAGAGGCTTTACATGCTATGACTGCTTTCAGGAGCCACTGAAACGAAGAGGGAATGCTCAAAGACCACAGCTCTTGTGATTGAACATTTCTTACTATAAAGTTGTTGTTTTTTTTTTTTGTTTTTTTTTTTGTTTTTTTTTGTATTTTGCAGAATTGACAGTGACTCAGCGACTCATTTTAACAGAGCAAAAATTAATTTAGTTGTTTCAGTTATTCAAAAATCTATACATGGCCTTGCCCAAGGGTCGCGCAGTGTTAGCTGTGGAATTTTGAAATTTGAACAGTCTTAGTCACTGGTGCAAAACGGCTATTACGTTGCCAGGAAATGCCAACTTACGCTTCGTATCTCGTTGTCTCTCAGTGATGTGTTTGACGAGTCCACAACAATCACAAACTTCACTTTGGAGTTCGTCACATAGCCATATCTGGTATTTCAGTTAAGCTCGAATCTTTTCCATACAGGCTTTTATTATTTGCCATCCTAAACTAAAACATCCAATTAAAAAATATATATATATATATATTTTTAAGTTCCAGTACAACTCAACCAGGTTGAACAAACACTTGGCACTTCTTTTTAAAAAAACAAAAAAAAAACAAGCTGTATGGATGCAAATTTTCTGCTTGTCTCTTATGTTTAGCCTAGTAAAAATGAGAGCTACTAAACTCTGTCTTAATGCTAAAGCAGTGTGGGAATGGGGCGGGTTAACTAGCCAACCCAGTGTCTCAGTTTTTATGATGTCATGGTATTTGCTTACTTCATGTTTTCAAATATGACTAGATTAAATGGCATTTGACACTGCAGCAGGGGTTGAAGTACAGTATTGGTTAAGTACTGTATTAAACACCTAGCAAAGGTTTGAATGAAAAGAACGCCAAACATTACTCAAACCTCAGCTGGTTTTTTTTTCTGATCAGACCATCTGAGAGCTGTCTAGGCATGGTCTAATGTTATAAGCGTTGCTCGTCTTACAGCCCTCTGTCCAAAACGTCCAACCTCCTACATGACTCAAGATGCAAGAATTACGATTGGAATGATCAGCCCTACCCATAGCACCTATCAAACTATTGAGCCATCACAGTAGGATACAATGTCTGGAAATACAACCCCAATTCCAAAAAAGTTGGGACACTGTGTAGACTGCAAATAAAAAGAAAATAAATAAGGTAACTTTGAATTTGATGGCCGCAAAATGTCTCAAAAAAGTTGGGACGGAGGCAACAAAAGGCTGGAAGAGTAAGTATTGAAACAGTAAGAAACAGCTGGAGGAACATTTTGGAACTAATTGTTAACTGGCAACATGATTGGGAACAAAAAGAGTATCTTAGAGAGGCAGAGTCTCTCAGAAGTAAAGATGGGATGGAATATGGCATATGTTGCTCTAAAACCTTTATATACCTTTCAGCATTGATGCTGCCTTTCCAGATGTGCAAGCTGCCCAGTCCATAGGCAGTAATGCACCCCCATACCATCAGAGATGCAGGCTTTTGAACGGAGCGCTGATAAATTATTTCATTTTTTTACTTAAAATGGTACATTTCCTCAGTTGAAACATTTGATATGTTTTCTGTGGTCTATTGTGAATAACATATGGGTTTGAGATTTGCAAGTCATTGCATTTTGTTTTTATTTACAGATAAGTGAGGGGGAACATTGTGATTGGTCATGATGAAGCTAACAAAAGCTTTACTCAAGAAAGCCCCTCCCACTTCACACTAAAAGGGAAGAAATTGTAGTGAAGTGGTTGTACATAATAGAAGATCAGAAGTTATTCAGTAGTTCTACTGTGTCCACAAGACTTGACAATAAATTCAATAGAAAGCAGTCAGGGGTGCTCTAGGACACACTGCTCTCAGAAGGCATCCTATCCAGGATGTATTCTTGCCTCATGCCCAGGGTTCCTGGGATAGGATCCTCTGTGGATGGATGGATGGATGAATGAATCGTCTACATCAGTATGGCATAAGATTTCAGGTACACCTACTCCAGCTTGTCTTATCCCAGTATATCGTAACTGCCCTGCCCTTCCACTGTTCATGCACTTACAATAGTGTAAAATGCATGAAGTCAGTAATAGTTGGAAGAAATTACATCAGAAGGATACACTTTGTAATCCTCTGTAGGGTAGAGCAGTCCCAGGTAGAGCTCTCGCTGATCAGCCATCGCTTTACCAACTGCAGAGATCTTCTCTTCCACCACGTCCAGCGAAGTGTGCACTGTGTAGTGGAATTTCAGCTCACTCTGCGTTGGAACGCTCCGGATATAGAGAGGGTAATTCTGTAGAAACAATTATATCATTGGATCATACAAACAAAAACTTGTCTACTTTTGTAACAGGGCTGTACTATGTTTCTAAGTCTAGCAGCGCTTGTCAATGTCAAAATGTTTGAAATGGCCTATCAAATCAAAGAGGGCGGGGCTTTACTGTTCACAGAAGCCATGCGACGCTTCAGTTTTAACGGTGAACGAATGCGGGGTAAGATGCAAGCTAAGTAGCTGAAATTTAACACTTGATATCTGTCTTACGACAAACGTTAATGACCGACAGTAATATCCAAGGATGCAAACATTCACGTGATTCATGTAATGTAATGTTATTGTCATTGCGACGAGACAAGAAACGTTAACGGAGCCATTTTCAGTATATGAGGCAGACGATGGACAATGTCTGTGTGCATGTTGTGAATGAATAATGAACTTGGTTACTTGCCTAAAGTCTATTAAAATAAGAATATTATTTGCAAATCTAGTTCTTTAACTGTTTTTCTTTATTCCTTTAATTCTCTTTTTTTTTTTGCACAATAAACTCCCAAGTGTCTACAACCATTGTATTTTGATATGTCCTTGTCAGGTCTGTGCTCAAAAAGTTAGTGATAGTTAACCTAAAGAACAGAATTTTAATATTATTTACTTACACTAATGTCATTCCAAACCCAAATACTGTTACTTTTCATAACATAAAAGATTTTTTTCTATTACAGCTCTATTCCATAAAATGGCAGAAGGTAGTGATCATGAGCTTTAAAGGTGCACAATAAAGGTGCCATAAAAACTAAACTAACTGAAAGGCCTCCCTATGTGTGTGTGTATAAAATTTGGGCCTTTATTACATAGAGAACCAAAAAAGACCATTAAATTTTGTGACCCCTCCCCCCCCCCAAACAAAATGTTCAAGATGTGGTTATTGTCTTGGTTCGTACTGGACCAGAAATAGAAAGAGTAACCAGGTGCCACTACTTAGCCTGAGTGCTTTATGCTGTCGTAAACAGTCAGTACGTTTACATGGACACAATAATCCGTTATTAACCCGATTAAGACGATACTCTGATTAAGAAACTAGCATGTAAACAGCGATTATTGATCTTAATCTGACTAAAGTCATACTCGAAGTAAACACAAATCGAATTAAGACGGGTGGAGTATTCCTGTTTTAGTTGCATTATCGAAGTGCATTACAGACATGTACACACCTTAATCACACTATTAACGTCATGTGGGAGCATTTTGCGACAGGAAACGTACACACACGGCAGTGCTCAACGGTTTCACGGGAAACGAGAGCACGGCTGCGTCCCAAACTGTGTACTTACCTACTATATAGTAGGAGAAACACGTGTATTACATACTATATAGTAGGTAAGTATGCGGTTTGGGACGCAGACCATGCCTTCAAGCAGTCATCTAGTTGCACGTACAGCATGACATTTAACTGCACTTGAAGCTTTCGTAAAATTAAAAATGAAACACCCAAAACTGTATACGGTGTCATAATGAAGACGAATTGTATGTGGATACGTGAAATTCTGGAGGAAACGTCAGATGGCGTGGCGTGGGGACGTAATGACGTGTACCGTTAATCGCTCTATGTACTATAACATGTAAAACGGGTACATGAAAGGAGTATTCTAAAAGCAACTCATTTAAACACCTTAATCACAATATTGTCTTATTCAGAATAAGGTCATTAATTAGATTACTGCTGTCCATGTAAACATAGTCAGTGTTGCCAACCTGGCTCTGTTGCTAGATTTATTGCTTTCTTCCTGAACCTGCATTACACACTGGTGGTGAGTTGACTGAACCTTTACTCCATGCACTCGTACTCTCCAGTTCACATCATAGCTGCTGGTTATATGTGTTGAGAGAGCAAGTTCAGTCAACTCACTACCACTGTGTAAAACCTGACTTGATTTTCACTGAGACCAATCACCGTCGTTCCCCAACGCCCAATCACCGATCACGGTCGCTCCCCAACGCCCAGTCATGTTCGTTCCCCAATCACCGATCATCGTCGTTCCCCAACCCCAATCACCGATCACGGTCGTTCCCCAACCCCAATCATGGTCGTTCCCCAACGATCAATCACGGTCGTTCCCCAACCCCAATCATCGTTGTTCCCCAACGATCAATCACGGTCGTTCCCCAACCCCAATCACCGATCACGGTCGTTCCCCAACCCCAATTACGGTCGTTCCCCAATGATCAATCACGGTCGTTCCTCAACGCCCAATCACGGTCGTTCCTCAACGCCCAATCACGGTCGTTCCCCAACCCCAATCACCGATCACGTTCGTTCCCCAACGCCCAATCACCGTCGTTCCCAAACCCCCAAACACCGATCACCATTGTTTTTCACAAGTGCATTTATTGTTTTTTTTGTATTTTACTCTCTTTATTGTGATATTTACAAGTAATAAGAGCAAGTTACTCAATCTGTAACCATTTCCTTCATTTCTTCCCTCTGACTCCTCACTGCTGCTACTTCTTTTAGATTGTGTTCTTCACAGAAATGACAGTACTTTGTAAAGCTGTAAATAGTTTGTGGTGCCATAACCAAATACTACTTCTAATAAATTAGTATAACTAAATAAAGTTAATATCTTATTTTCTGTTCTGCCAAAACTCTATTCTATGTCGTAGTCTTTGTATAACTTGTTTCAATATACAAATGATCACGATGACTCAATGAATATAAAAATTTGTTTAGAACGTAATCGGGTGACTTCTAGTTTCAGAGTGTGCATTATGTTCTTTCCTCTGAAAAGAGTTGGCAAAATCTGGGCATAAATGTTGGTTGTTGATGCAGTCGGACCCGGTGAAGAACATCCAGTATGTCCTGAAAACACTAATAACCTCGAAATGATTGTGAAATGTAATCAGTGTTGTTCCACTCTTCCTGCCTTCGTGTTTATATGTTAAACTGTACAAAATATAAAGTGCAGGCAGAATAAGAGCCCGATTATCCACGATATATACTGTGACTTTGTACTTTGTGTGTTTTATGCTGTTTTACTAATTCTGCCTCCACAGTTTCTCCAAGTATGACTCTAATAATAAGAATATCCATTCAACTAGATATCTATGTAGTTCTACTGTAAACAATTCTACAATACTTATTTTCATTCTTATCGATTCTGAAGCCAGCTACGAACCTGCTGTTAAAACCTCTTCATTAAGGAAGGCCCTATACTTTATACGAAGTAAATAAAATTAGCCACAGCTTGATAAATAAAGCAATAACAATAAACTCCTCGTCTACTAGCTCGCTGGGCTAAACTCCAAACGAGTCGCTACCAGCCATCAAGTGCACAACACAGGCAGTCACTAATACAGCTGGTTAGAGATGACCACATTAAACCCTACGCAGTGTCCTTGTATATTAAGAAAAAAGATATTCAGGATTCAGCCATTACTTCTCATAAGCAAACGCTTAAAAACAACACACACAGCCGTAACCAGTTATTAATTAAAGCGAGTGAGTTAAAGTTCGAGGTATTTGACATTATACAGCTTTAATTCATTCATAGGTGCATCTTTTACGCCAAAATATTACATGACAAACGTAAATTAAAGTACAGGTAAATTTTCGTTTACCTCCTTCGCTATTACAGCGACACACACCGCCATGTTGGATTTGCGACAAGACGGAAAGCTGGTCACGTGACACTAGTAGTGGCGAGGCAAGTTTTAGTTTGAATTTAGCCATGTAGTTTTCTAGCGCGTACATTTTTCTGCTTTTTGTTGTTGTTTTGTTTTGTTCTTTGCTTTTGTTAGTACGCTTGCAAAAGGAACGTGTGTCAACATCCAGCTACAGAAAGTCCATAAAAGCAAGCTGTAGATATTTTTGATGATTTTGACTCACATGACACTCACATGACACTTCCTTATTAAAGTGTGCAGACAGGGCAGAGTCAGAGTCAGGGCAGGGGATTATAGAAATGAAATGGAGATCCGAAGTATGAATTACGCAATTCTCCTCTTCTGGACTGTCACCTTTATTGGGACCACCGAGACCCACAATGTTTCGACTCCAAATATTATCATAATGCTTATGGATGATGTAAGACTTGAAACTACTTCCAGTTTTTTCTACATTTCTGATTTGCATTAGAGTTGGGAAGCTGGATTTCTGTGTTTCTGGGTGATAATTCTACAAAGTAGGATTTCTACAGTCAGTTAGATACAGTAATTTAAGACTGAATAGAAAATTGTTTCGCAGACTTTCTCTTAGTTTCCTTTATGTAATCTCTCTGATAAATCTTGTTCTGTGAGGTCCCACCCTGACTAGTGTACTTATTGTTATACACAGTGTTGCCAACTCTTTTCAGGGGAAAGTACTTAATGTGCTAGCAGTGACCGGATGACGTCATGTGCGAATTTCCATATTAATTGTTATGATTCTGATCATTTGCATATCAAAATGTGTTGCCGATGAAGAACCAAGAGAATAGCATTGAGTTTAATCAGAATAGAAAATAAGAAAGATAGAAAATTGTCTTTTTATTTTTTTATTATTTTTTAAAACATATTTACAAACCAACTATTTACATATTTACAAAATACAGTAAAGCCCCTGTATCCACAGTTTCACTTAACCATGGTTGATTGTGGTCCTTACAAAATGAAAAACAGTAAATTAAATTGTGCACCGTTCTGAGTAATGTGATGTGATCTTGTGCTGTCTCGCCCGGGAAGTTAATCATCCCTTTGTCCAGCATGTCCACTCTGTATACGCTACACTTTATTTTACTTTATTTATTTGACACTTTATTTATTTAACTTTATCATAGGTATATGCAGTATATAGTGTTCCAAGCCTCACAGCGGATGCCTGAAACTATAACACTATATACTGCATATACCTATGATAAAGTTAAATAAATACGGGGGTCGTACTGTAGTATAATTTCTATAATGAATACAGACAAAAAGAAGCAGTGTTAGTGAGTATTTGGAAAATAAACATGAAGATAAGCTGTTACAGATGCAGTAACTCACTTTTATTACTTGTAAACATCAATAGAGAATTTGATTGGTTGCTGGGGAACAATGCTGGTCAGTGATTGGTTGATGGGAATGTAGGTCCATGCAAGTACAACTAAAGTCATCCTTTACACATTGATTGTTATGCTTTCTCAACTCACATACAGTATGACCAGTAGCTATGATGTGACTTGGAAAGCCGTATTGAATACAAGACAGCTGCTGATGTCTGCCCCAAACTTGCTAGATTTGTCACCAGACTTTTTTGGGGGGTTAAATGAAGTTGCCAAAGGGGTTTTAAAAAGTCTCTAAGCTAGTTAACAACACTGGTTATATTGAATGATAGACTAATTATTATGAGACACTAAAAAAACTTTGCATCTGTTTGGAATCTCATTCTTCGCATCTATGATGTTCTCTTTCAGATGGGATGGGGTGATCTAGGTATATTTGGTGAGCCCTCTAAAGAAACCCCACATCTGGATATGATGGCATCTCAGGGGATGCTGTTCCCCAACTTCTACTCCGCAAATCCACTCTGTTCTCCATGTATGTATGCTCATGTGCTGTGTTTGCCTTTTACATTTCTCATGGGATGCAGGAAAAGTTTCAAGAACTAGGGGGGAAAATAACAGCCATAGAAATCTGCACAGCTGGAATTTACATGTTGGTCCCTTGTACATCTTTAACCTTCTTACTGTGGGATTGCAGTTCACCTTTCTTTATATAAATAGATGTGTGGATATATTACAGTGTTCAGTTTTCAGTGGATATTATGTGTTAACAGTGTGTTTTCACTTCTAGTTAATATGACTTGCTCACTGTAGTACCTTAGAAAGACTTTGATATTGTCAGCTTGAATAAGACTTTTACCTGTTGGAGGTCAGGGTCTGTATTCACAAAAATCTTCTCCTACCACTGTCTGCTTATTATCTACTACTGATCTGTTCAGTAGAAACACCCCGTTCCGCTCCAATGTTTTTAAACGTAAAACTTAAATATAATTTTTAAAATGAGTGATCGAAGCACATCACTTAAGTTGGACATCTAAAATTACTGTATTCTCAAAACATACATAGGCATCAACTTGACCATTTTTGCTATTGAAATAAACTACAAAAAAGAAAACAAAACATAAATATCATGCAAAATTAGACAATGTATTTCGTGTATTACATATTCATGCTAAATATAATCAAATCATTATGCAAACAAAACTGTTTACAACATAATTGAAAATGAAGCTCTTGTATAATTTTAACATGAAAATATACAGTATATTATAATAGCATGTTAGCTCGTTACAGAATTGGATCAGATTCATTAATGATTCCTCTTTTCCCCTCACTATATAATATACGATCCAGGTTTGTACTGGATATCAGATTGGTGCAATCTCTATTAATTTACATTAGAGCATCGATTTACAGTAGCCTTCTTAACCATGGCTTTGGAGTTTGTGGACCTTAAAACAAAACCAATTAAACCAGATAATCTGTGTTCTGCAGAGGGCGTGTTCTGTTTAGTGTGTAACACATATTCCCAGTTCGTCTGCGCTACATAACTGCATTCACTCGTGTAGACAACTTCTCAAAACCTTGATTTCTGGTGGTGCTGCATTACTTCTCTTAGAAGGTTAAACACAAACTCTCCAATCATTGCATTCAAGATGATAACTTTTCAAGCTTGCTATCGTTACTTGGTTTAAACCTGTTTTTGGAGGTTTACGAGCTACTTTTAGAGATTTTTTTAGAGAAAGTTTTTGTGAAATATTATTAGGCTGAAAAAAATTGGAGTAAAAGAGTTTCCTTTAAATATATGAGTCGGGTGCTAATTTTACATTTGTAAGTTGTTGTTTTTTTTAAATAAATGTATTAAAGCTAAAAGTATCGTTCTTTAGAATTGGCTTTGGTCAGTTTAATACACACTCCTAAATGAGAACTCCAGGCAGTACGAGAGGCAGGCATACAGAACTCATTATGATAATGTACTTAATGCTCCCTCTGTTGAAATGTGCAAATGGCCCACAATTTGGGAATTTGAAAGAACCTTTAATGCATAAGATGTACCATTATCCCATTTTCAGTTGTAATTAATATTTAAGCAAATAAGGTGTAATCGATTGTTAATCTGGTCAGCATGAGATGAGGGCGCCTGGAGGACGTCTCCTGCTCTATCCTGGTGTTCTGTGTTAGTGCCGTGGAGACAGCGTTCTGCCTCGAAGCCTTAATTAGAAATGTAATCACGTAGTAGATAAGAAGAAGGCTGGCTAATCACAATATGCAGGATGAGGACATATTAAGGATGTCTTCAGTTTTGTCTTTTTGAAAACGAGGCTTGCATGTTGATTTTGTGAGTCTAAACCTATAACTGAATTTCCCTGGAGGAAACTCTTAACTTTCAATCACATTTTAAACTTTATTTGGTGTAGTCACAGTAGTAATGTTTTTCCTTCATGCTCGAGATGCTTTTCATGATCGATGGCACACGTTTCACATGTTCTCACTGAAATGCTTCTCATTCCTGAATTCTCCAGCCAGAGCCGCATTGCTGACCGGGCGTCTTCCCATTCGGAACGGATTCTACACCACCAACGCTCATGCCAGGAATGGTATGACCTACCCTGACTATCAAGCAATCACATGTGGAAGAAAGCACAATATGGCATGTGGCTATATTGGAAAATAGAGAACTTCAGGATGGTTGATTATTTTCAAATAATCAGTACATCCAGAAATTTTAATTTTAAACTTTTTTTTAATTAAATTCCTCTTATACTACAGCGATTTGCTAATTATTGCTTTTTTTCTCTCGCTCAATAATTAAAAAACAAAAGTTCCTGCTGTTTATTTGTTAATAGTTTGTGGAACGTCTACAAAACAAGTTTTGGGATAAAACTGGTGCTATAACACAGCTATAAACTGGTGATCCCTCAATCTTCTCTATTTATCTCTAAAAAGAACTTGTCATGTTATCCCCTGGCCTGAAGACTCTCTTGTGTCGGAAATCTTAAAGTTAATCTTAAAGTTATAGCTTTACCTTTGACTGATTTCACGTTTTTAATCCGTTTATGTGTAAACAAGTCTCTGGTTAGGGTTGAATTTTTAATCCGTTGTTACTGTAGAATCAGTAACGTATTCGAATGCGAGTGCATTATAATACAAGTCTACTGTCAGAGCTACTGTTATTGAAAATTGATCAACACCTTCTGACCAATCAGAGTTGAGCATTCTACAGTGCTGTGGTGTTACTATTCAAATGAATGTCTGTTTGTTGAATCATGTATCTCACACAGCCTATACACCTCAAGAGGTCGTGGGAGGAATTACTAAGGATGAGATCCTGTTGCCTCAGATCTTAAAAAAACAAGGCTATGTCAGCAAGATCGTTGGCAAGTGGTGAGTTTCTCTGTTTATTGTGTTCCTTTCCAGAGGAAATCCAGAGGATGTCACAAGCTCTGTACAGAATGTGTCAGTCTGTATTTCTGTCTGGTTGGTCTTTGTATTGTCATATTCTCTGGTTCAGTTGTCGCACTCTAAACTGCTCAGAGAGCTGCACTTGGCTACTTTGAGAAAGGCTTTCACACTTAAAATTTTTTTTTTTTATTATGCCTCCACCTTTACCACTAGGTGAAGGAGTCATTGTGTTTTTGGGTTGTCTGTGCATCGGTCCATGGATCCGTCCAAGATTGTTGTTAGCACGATAGCTCAAGAATGAGCATTTGAATGTTTTGTTTGTCCAAACAGGGTCAGGGTCACGGCAAGGTCAAACGTCTGATGATTTTCTTCAATAGCTTCCTTCCTGTATGAAATACAGTACATCTTAAGGGTATTTCAAGCATACAGATTACTAACCAGACAGACTAGACATTTTGGCGGCAGAGGCGTCAACTTCTGCTTGTTTTTATTGAGCTCCTTATGTGCTCATATGAAAGAAAGAAAGAAAAAACAATCGTGACATCCACACTGTAACTATACCAATCCCAACTTTGCAAGTGTTCTGCTGTGACCAAAAACCACCAGCAGCAGTGTTTTTCAAAATTGGCTGCAAGGTAGGTATAATCCTATAGGATTAGATGTCAAACATACACTGGGTGTCGAGGGAAAAAATGGCAAGTGTGGAAGCATCCAAAGAAAGAAGGGAAAATAAAGGCTACTTTACATTTTACCTTGGAGTAAAGTCCAGAAGCCTCAAATGCTGGGACAAGCCAAGAGTTAGAGCCATAAAAACTGGCACAGTGTAAATATTCATATACTGTATATTTATATATACAGTGCTGTGAAAACGTATTTACGTTTTTTCCCTGATTTCTTTTGTTTTTGTGTATATCTCATACTAAATAGTTTTAGATCTTCAAACGAAATACAACACAAAACAAAGGCAACCTGAGTAAACACACAATAAAGTTTTTATCTATATTGTTTTTATTTTTATTGAAGCAAAAAAAATTATCCAAGACCTATCACCCATGTGAAAAACTAATTGCCTCCTTAAACTTAAAATCTGGTTGTGCCACATTTAGCAGCAATAACTGCAACCAAACTCGCGAGGTTAGTCTTCCACTTACTTCTAGGACTAGGACTTACTCCTATACTTTGGATCTTTGTCTTGCTGAGTTTCAAGTTACGGACTCTAGACTGGACAATCTCGTTTAGGATTTTCTGGTAGAGAGCAGAATTCATGTTTCCCTCAATTATTGCACATTGACCAGGAAGCAGCAAAGCATCCCCACACCATCGCACTTCCACCACCATGCTTCACTGTAGGTATGATGTTCTTTTTGTGGAATTCTGTTTGGTTTACGCCAGATGTAGCAGGACCCCTGTCTTCCAAACAGTTCCACTTTCAACTCGTCAGTCCACAGAATATTCTCCCAAAAGGTTTGAGGATCATCAAGGTGTGTTTTGGCAAAATTCAGATGAGCCTTAATGTTCTGGGTTATCAGTGGTTTTCACCTCGCCACTCTTCCATGGATGCCATTTTTGCCCAGTGTCTTTCTGATAGTGTAGTCACGAACAGTGACCTTTTATTGATACAAGAGAGACCTGTGAAAAAGAGAAAAAGATCCTTTGATGTTGTCCTTGGCTCTTTTGTGACTTCTTGGATGAGCCGTCACTGTGCTCTCAGAGGAATTTTGGAAAGATGGCCATTTCTGGAAAGGTTAACTACGGTGCTGAGTTTTTCCATTTGGAGATAATGGCTCTCACTGTGGTTCTTTGGAGATCCAGAGCCTTTGAAATAGCTTTGTAACCCTTACCAGACTGATGTATTTCAATCACCTTCTTCCTCATCATTTCTGGAATTTCCTTCAATTTTGCCATAGTGTGTTACTCAGTAAGACCTTTTAACCAACTTCATGCTGTTGAGAAAGTTCTATTTAAGTGTTGATTTGATTTAACAGTGTTTGCAGTAATCAGGCCTGGTTGTGTCTAGTCCAGCTGAACCCAATTATGAATGCAGTTTCATAGATTTTCACACAGGCCCAGTTGGTATTGGATAACTTTTTTGCTTCAATAAATCACATTATCATTTATAAACTGTATTTTGTGTTTACTCAGGTTGCCTTTGTTTCATCTTAAATTTTGTATTAATTTCTGAAACTATTTATTATGCGATATACACAAAAACAGAAGAAATCAGGAAATCAAATACTTTTTCACAGCACTGTAGATAGACCTACTGCTCGTATTTCTGTTATTTTATTTTTTACAGTATATGCCAATTTTTTTTATATTATTGGAGCTTATGTTACACAAAGGGGAATTCCTTGTCCATCTTGTACTTGGTGAATAAAAGATTCAGAAGACTCTACCGATGGTTTCTGATATAAACTTCTAACTTCTAATCTGTATCTGACACCAGGCACCTTGGACACAGAAAGCAGCACCTGCCTCTGGAGCATGGTTTTGACCAGTTCTTTGGTTCTCCACACTGCCATTTTGGACCCTATAAGGAAAGTGATCGTCCCAACATCCCTGTCTATAACAACTCCCAAATGATTGGAAGGTAGATATCTGACTCACACGTTTCTACACTCATGTCTGAAAATGTCTACCTAGAGACAATAACCTCTCTTTTCTCTCTGAATTTCTTGGCTAGCACCCTGGATAAATTAATCGTTTATTTTTTTGGCTTGTGTTTATGCCAGCTGTGTTCGGATCCCCCATTATCTGTCTGTTTGTTCTCCCAAACCAGCCATATGTGCATTCAGGGTCATTGCTTCTAGCAAGTGTGCCGCTTTTGTGCTTAGCAGTGGGTTTAATGAGCGTAGCATACCCGAGCTTGGCCAGACGCGTACACACAAACGCACAAACATACACACACCCCAGGAGATGGCAGGTTGCTTTGACGGTGTGTTAGGACACCTGGAACAGCCAGAGCATGAGAACTGGCGAGGCAGCAACATGCATTCGCTCACACTCATAACACAGCCCGAGCTCTTCAGAGACTCACTGTGTGCCTCACTAAATTCACTTCTTAATCACTCTTCGGAAAAACACCCTTCAGCAAGCTGCTGTTCAGAACAAAACCTGAATGTAGTGTGAAATTTACTCGAAAGTATTCCTGAGAGCAAAGTGTGGAGTTAACCTAGGCTGTGTTCCAAAGCTGTTTTAACACTACCTTGTTGACTTCCTCTCTGATGAATCCCATCTTCAGGACTATTCCAGTACTTTATTAGCACAGCTGAAGTCTGTTAGATGACCGTTCAGAAGCCTGAAGGATCAAGTCAACATAATTGTTGACTTTATGTGCAGAACTTACCTAGAAGGCATTGCAAACCGATATGATTCCCTTTTCAGAACACTAAAAAAGTGCATAAAGCTGTTTGTTTAAACAGGTGGAACAGCATAAATATATTTCACACATATAGCATTTGATTGCTGATTAAACTGGGTTTTATGTAGCCGACTACACCATCCGTACATGAGTCCTGATTTATTTATTCTCCAATTTAATATTCTACTAGTTAGTTAACAAGGTGACTACTTTGTAGGCAAGCCTATATAACTGTGTACATACGCAGTTCCGAGTCAATAATCCATACCTAATACATGTTTCTGAAGTCTAGTGAGTACCTGTGGTAAAATCTGCTCCTGCCACACACTCCGTCTCATGTGCTGCAAGAGGCCACTTACGTGATATAGATTACATTTACTGTATCAAGGTCAACCAGTTCACGTTAAAGCATTAATGGGACACATGGGTCATTGTGTTTTGCAGGTATTATGAGGAATTTAAAATCAACAGGAAAACCGGGGAATCAGACCTCACACAGTACTTTTTAAAGGTGAGTTTTACAGTTCCCACATCACTAGTAAAATGTTGTCCAAAAACAATGTGGGGCCGTGTTCACAAAGAACCATATCTTAAATATAGAGTTCTCCTGAGTGGCACTAGTAGTTTTTAGCTGCGAGTTTGTTCTTAAAACTTATTCGTGGAACATTTACGGCAAAATTCCTAAGCTACAAAGGTGTATACAGTTTCAAACAAAATGATTCAACCCCCATTGCAAATCAGGTTTATTGTCAAAATGTTTACAGACTTTCAGCATATTTATGGGATTCTATTCAGGGGGTTGAATACTTGTGAGACTGGAGAAGTCATTATAAGTTGCATTTCCAGTTGAATTTGTGGAAACCACTTGAAGCATTCGCTGTGTCGAACTATTTCAATTGCTTTTCTTTGATTTGTTCATTGCAAACAGCTGAAAGTCTGTAAATTTTGACTATAAACCTGATTTGCAATGGGGGTTGAATAATTTTGATTGTCATGTTCATGTGTCTGTGCCATGTTTTTAAACGTCTAAAAGAAAACATGATGTGAGCGTTTAGATTGTTGTTTTCATGCATTATGAAATTTGTATGACATTATGCAGTGGATTATTATTATTTATTTATTTATTTATTTATTTTTTATGAGATCCTCTAAAACAGCCAGTGAAAACTTCCATCATGTAAACCATTACTTGCAGATGATATTTGTAGCTTATATCTGCTGTCTAACGGCAGTTTTCATGTAGATAAATAGCAGAGTAAACTTCGATCTGTGCATGACTTCGTTGGTGGGTTGACTGTGCTTATAACTCCACAACCATTAATAAAACACTCCCACAATCAGCGCAATGCCTTTTTAAAGCTTGTTGTCATGAAATGTATTAAACACATGAGCTTGATTACTACTTCTAGTGTACTTTTAGCTTTACATCTCTTCGTGATTGAAGGCCCTGATCTGTTATGGCATGATCAGATAACTATTTTATGATTATTCTGATAACAGTCAGCAATATTAGAATAGTTTGCATTAGGCACAATGAATTACATCACATTACACCTTGTTATCTATCGAGGTTTATTGACAACAAAGATTAAATAGATTTTTCCAACACTATTGTGAGAAGGAGGCTTTGGGTTCAGAACTGAGAAGTTGAAAAGATTTGTACATTTGTTTATATTTTCTAACTAACATGGCTATTTTGGATTTGGATTATATGTGGCCTGTTTGGTTGGGTGATACAATAGAGCTCGATGTGTTGAACTTTTTCAGCTTTCAAAATGGGATCGCATGTGAAATGTAAATATAGAATGTAAAACATGAGGTGTCCGTTAGCAACAAGCATGAAGTTAAAACTACAAGTAGCTAACTATGTCTATGTAAGCATAATTATATGGATGTTTCCACTGCTCTTGGTTGACCTTTATAAATATTTTTTAACTGAAAAATTGCTTAACGCAGTCTCTGTACTGGTGAAATGCTGAAGATCATCATAAGTACGATTTACTCTGCGAATACAGTATCTTTTAAGTATCAAGATGACTTTGTTATAACTTACTGATGGTCCTCTCACATCTGATTACAGGAAGCATTGGACTTCATCTCACACCAAAACACAGCCCGTCAGCCTTTTTTTCTCTACTGGGCACCAGATGCCACACACGATCCAGTTTATGCTTCCAAGCAATTCCTGGGTCAAAGTCAGCGGGGACTGTAAGATCCAGATCTCAGTTACTCAATTATTGGTGCAAAGATGTCAAAATACTAGTAAAATACTATGCACACATTATTAGTATGATTATTATTATTATTGTTATTATTATTATTATTATTATTATTATTATTACTAGTAAATGTTTCATCTAATGAGTACTGTTTGTAAACTAAGATTAAAATTAAAATAACTATTACAGTTTTAAACAGTTAATACAGGTTTTTTTTGTATTAGAAAAAATATTTTGCACTAAAAATTAATTATCCATAGCAAGCTATAAGTGAGACAAAAGCTGAATTAAATGGACATTGAGGGTTACAATGCCAGCTTTGCTTGACAGTGACTCATTCTTTGTACAACCTGGTCAGCTAACCTTAAATGCTGAGTTACCAACAGAGGCGTTAACTGGACTGTTAATCATCCGGGGCTGAGCCCAGATTCTTCTCCATCAAAAAGCTTTTTAAAACGTACTTCTAAATTGACTGTTTCCATGCATTTTTTTCTTGCATGTGACGGCTAATTGCTTAAAAAATTTGAAAATTGGACAAAAAGTTTAATTTATCATAAAACTTGCCTCAGGTGTTTGCAGGACTACCAGAGGGATAAAATGTAAAACGTTTTGGCTATCTACCAAACAACTAAGTTATCAGTGTATGGGTTTAGCTGCTACGGTGCCATGTAAAGTATTCTTTACATTGTTATCTGTCCTTATGCTCTGCTCATATCATGTTCATGTAACTTGGAACTCATATAGACATTTACACACCTTGTTTTCCTGCTCAGCATCAGAGAATGTTAGTGTTTCAGTTTCAAAACCTTTACTGGTCATTTATAAATAAAAAAATATATAAATTTTTCCTCACACAGTCTTACGTCTGTTCACTGAAGATACAAAATTACAGTCTTCTTTTATGGACGTTCAGTTATGTAGTGAAAAATTGCTCCAAGTAGAGAATTGTTCGGGCTACAGAAAAAATCTTTTGGGCTATAGCCCCCGAATGCCCAGTCCAGGTTACGCCCCTGGTTACCGCGACCACAATAATTACTGTCATTTAACTAGTAGTACATTTTTATATTGAATAAGCATCAAGTCAACACGGTGCTTGGCATAGTTGTACTCTGTGGCATTAGGCTGGAGTGGCAGTAGCTTTGATCAGGAGGGTAGTCTCCTTTCTGTAATAACTAAAGGAGACTCATTGGATGCTGGATGTGCTTTTGTTTTGGTTGCAGAGTGTGAAATAGAGGGAGGATGTGGTTGTCTAGGGTGCTGATCCTGTGTAACAGGCAGTTCAGGATTAGTGGTACCCAAATACAAGGCTTGATTTCACAGTCCCCTTCACAGTTAGCACTGTGCTTGGGGCACTGGAGTAGTCTGGCAAAAGGACATGGAGGTGGAAGAAGCTGTCTGTATTGGTGTGCCATGACCTGGCATGATGGTCAACCCTGCAGTCAAGTGCTGCAGCACCATGAACATTCTTGGGGTTCCTGTTCTTTGCTTGCTGGGCCCCTCTCGTGGTATCCATGGGTTGGCCGAGTCTTCCATATGTGCAGTTGCGTCTGTTGCACATTCTCAATGACTGAGCAGTAGTAGGAGTGTTGCTCTTTTCAGGTCTTCCACTTCATACGTTCCCTGGGGTCTGTACCTGACCAGCAGCTTAAATGTCATGAACCCCCGTCAACCCGTGTGGCATTTCCGAAATGGTGGCCAATGCATTGGAGAGTTGTAGGGCCAAGTTACGCAGGTTCTCAGCCACCAGACTACACAACATGGTTTTATTGGGCTTCATTAAACTGCCCCAACAAACCATTCGTCTAAGTGTGGCTCAGGTGTCTCTTCTGGAGGAGGCTTTAAAGGTCAAACCATCAGCAGGGGCAGGGATGCCCTTGTCCTTAGGGATTTCCTTTGGCAGTACTACCCGCCTGATGAGAAGAAACCAATCACATGATTTGTTTTTTGCATTGGTCAACGTCAGTGCAAGTGCTTCAACTTCTTTACCATCATTCTTCCTCACCAAGAATACAGATCATGCTCTTGGCTGGTGGGGTTTGGCCGGTGGTTCTTTCATGCGCCTCAGTTGTGTGGAGCAGCTCCTACTATTCTAGGTAGTTTTGCCCTAGGATCAGAGGCATTGGCAAACTGGATATTACACTGAACACAGCAGTATATCTGGATATAGGAGTGTTACTGCACTGCACAGGTCCACCAGTGCCTTCATAGCTTATAAAATATGCTGGCAAATGGTGCATCCTATATATATATATATATATATATATATTATATATATATAATCTTGCCTAAAAAGAATCAAGTGACCGAAAACTAAACTTTAGTGCATACTTCTAGTGAGAGCAACAGCTTCTGAAGTCACAGCATGAAGCCAAAACTTTTTCTATGCTCCTAAAAATGATTTATATCCTGTCTTGTCTTTAATGCGTGAGAGGAATAGATAGCAGTCACCCAGACCATGACCACTCTATATATAGTATCACACTTAATTTCATATTTCAAGAAATGCAGAAGATTAACCTAGGAACTATTTCCCAATCACGCGAACACCCCAGTTTTCCAACATAAATTAAATGTTGATTTTAAGCGAGCCAGTGGTAAGACAGAGGAAAAGGGAATGCATTGCCAGGGTCGTCTGTGCTCGTTTAGTATTCCTCATGATATCTCAGACCTTGCTAAGCAGGCGTTCTCTCAGAATGTTAAATGAGGTGTGTGTTGAGGGCAGACAAAAGCGTGAGCTGCTTTAGTCCCAATTCCTCCACCTATTTTAGAAAGTATCCTTATTAATAATGATGTTTTTGTTTAGAATGATGGGGGGGTTTCCCCCCACACTCATCTATTGCCATGATTGCATTGATTTATTGGGTGATCAAAAGTATTTGTAGTTTTCTTTAATGCATATCTTTATGTAGGGACTCTGCAGTAATGTGCTGTTGATGTTACATGTGGAATTGTTTATGCATTCTTATGGTGGTCTCATAATACCTTGTCTTCAGTGTTGTTCTGTAGAAGAGGACTAAAATGTATGATGCTGTTTTTTTGGGGTTTTTTTATTTTTTTATTTATTTATTTATTTATTTTTATAGCTATGGTGATGCTGTGATGGAGCTGGACCACAGTGTGGGGAAGATTTTGGCTCACTTGGTTGATCTGAGCATCGAAAACAACACATTTGTGTTCTTCACTTCTGATAACGGTGCTGCGGTGATGTCTGGACCAGGACAAAGTGAGGAGCTATAAAACTCAACACAATGCCTTTGTGTTGCTTTCTCTGTCTCTTAATCTTCTTTCCTCAGGGCTTGTTCAGTGTGCTTGTTTTTTTTCTGTAATCTTAGGTGGCAGTAATGGCCCATTCCTGTGCGGAAAGGAGACGACTTTTGAGGGAGGAATGAGGGAGCCTGCTATTGCTTGGTGGCCTGGACGAATCCCTGCAGGCACGGTGCGAAATAGAGCATGCTCGTTTCAATTTCTCTATTGGTAGACAGTACTAATACTACAGTGTACCAGAGTATTAGGCATACCCCTGAATTCTGTCTCTTTGACAGAAAAGCATCATGTTTCTTTACTGTTCTTTACAAGTTGCATCGATGTACCAGATATTATTACTTATAAGATTGGAGTTGCATCCACCTGCACCAAATTCTCTGATGCCTTTCCAAACTTAATTTTTCTCTCAAATAAAACACATGACTCAAGATGGTGAGATGTAAATTAAAGATTGGGATGATTAAAAGTAAAGATACCTGTATGTCCTACAACCTAGTCGCTCTGGCATCGACGTGGCCGGTTAGCTACTTTCAGAGAAGTTGTGTTAGCGATCTCTGGACAAGTACGAAAAATTTACTTGTCGTAGGCAACTGATTTCAGAATGTGCGAAGTCTTACTTAGCTTTTTACAGATTCATCCATCCTTACACTTCACCAGGTAAAATGTGAGCAGATTACAAAAAATCTTTCATTAAGCACTAATAACCTTTAGGCTAAGGTAAAAA
>JANDJT010000164.1:12481411-12491769 GCA_024331685.1 Stegophilus panzeri
TTATATTGTGCAGTGTAGAAGGTGAAATGCCCAAAATCCTACCGATTTATCTTTGGGGAATGTTGTTCTCAAAGTGTCGGATTATTCGCTGATTTATCTGTTGGCAGATTGCCGAGCCTCGACCCATCCTTGCTCTTGAAGGATTAGGCCTTTTTTGGAGGTTCCTTATATACTATGATTAGACGATTGCCTCACCTGCTTCATATCACCTTCTTATTTCAACTTGTCACATCGCTATTATTCCTAAATTACCCCTGTCCCAACTTTTTTGGAACGTGCTGCATGCATAAATTTCAAAATAAACGCTTATCTTCAAAAACCTATGCAGTTGATTAGGTGAAAACATCAAATACCTTGTCTTTATACGTTTTTTGTTTAAATACAAGTCAAAGTACATTTACACATCACTCCTCTTTGTTTTTATTAACATTTTCCATACTGTCCCAACTTTTTCGGAATTGAGGTTGTAAGTGAGCTTTGGTGGTGCAGAATCTTACTGTGCAGTAACTGTACTGAACTATATTCAGTGCTACTAATATTAGATAGCTAGGCATTTCACTCCTGTTTCTCATTTTTTTTCTGTCTCTATCGTTCTCTACTCTATGTTCTCTTTCCTCTGTAGGTCAGTTATCAGCTGGGCACCGTGATGGATCTCTTCACTACCAGCCTCGCTCTAGCCGGCCTTAATGCCCCTGAAGACCGGGTCATCGATGGCCTGGATCTGAGTTCCACCCTCTTTAACAAATCATTAACAGAAAGGTGTGAACGAACACACACACACACACACACAAAGTGGTGATCAGAATGCACTGATATACCACAGATTTTTAACAACTGTAGCCCCTGGAAAGGAGAGGGGCAGACAGACAGACAGAGGGAGTGACCGAGGCAGAAAGAGAGGGGGAGAGACCACCACAGTGGACAAGGTGTTCTGCTGAGCGCGTAATGGGATAAGGCTGAGGGGCAGCGTTAGTTGGCAGTGCCCAAGCATGAGGCGACTTATCACCACTGTCCAGCATTCACCAATCCTATTTCACACTCAACAGACCCGTTTTCTATTACCGTGGCAATGAGATGATGGCAGTGCGGGTCGGGCTGTACAAGGCACATTATTGGACGTGGACCAACTCGTGGGAGGAGTTTAAACAGGTCAGGACTAATGAACAGCACTTTTCTCTTTTTCTTTCTATTCTACTGTCTCATAACCTAAACCTGAAATCTATCTATCATCAGCCATAACATTAAAACCACTTACCTAATATTGTATTGATCCTCCTTGTGCTACTAAAACAGCTCTGATCCATGGAAACATAGACTCCACAAGACCTCTGAAGGTGTGATGTAGTATCTGGCACCAAGAAGTTAGCAGCAGATCCTATAAGTCCTGTAAGTTGCGAGGTGGGACCTCCATGGATTGGACTTGTTTGTCCAGCATATCCCACAGATGCTCGGGCGGATTGAGATCTGGGGAATTTGGAGTCCGAGTCAACACCTGGAACTCTTTTGTCATGTTCCTCAAACTATTCCTGAACAATTTTTGCAGTTTGGCAGGACGCATTATCCTTCTGAAAGACACCACTGCTATTAGGGAATACAGTTGGCATGAAGGGGTTTACTTGGTTTACAACGATGTTTAAGTAGGTGGTACGTGTCAATGTAACATCCACATGAAAGACAGGACCCAAAGTTTCCCAGCTTGCCTTCTTCCCATAGTGTATCCTGGTGCCATGTCTTCCCCAGGTAAACGGCAAACAGACACCCAGCCATCCACGTGATGTAAAAGAAAACGTGATTCATCAGACCAGGCCACCTTCTTCCATTTATCCACGGTCCAGTTCTGATGCACTTCTGTGGATTCGAACAAGAAGGGCTAACCATCGCTCCCCACATGCATCAATGAGCCTTGGATGCCCATGACCCTGTTGACAGTTCACCAATTATCCTTCCTTGGACCACTTTTGGTAGGAACTAACCCCTGCATACCAAGAACACTTCACAAGACCTGCAGTTATAGAGATGCACTGACCCAGTCGTCTGGCCATCACAATTTGACCCTTGTCAAAGTCGATCAGGTCTTTACACTTTCACATTTTTCCTATTTCCAACACATCAGTGTCGAGAACTGACTGTTCACTTGCTGCCTAATATATCCCACCTCTTGACAGGTGCCATTATAACGAGATAATCATGTTAAAAGAAGCCTGAGTCTAAGAAGCAAACAAGCAAGATCCTATGCAATTTTACGTGAATAGCAGTATTGTAAATGCATCTTTTGAAATAATATCACTATTATAGGGTTAGAAACTATTTTAAAAAATAACAAACTGCACATTTAATGTGGTTATCATACTCAGCGAGCAGGAATCATTTGTTTCCCCAGTACCATCCTTCGTACAACAAGCTTGATGTGCTGATAAGAAAGAAGAGATGGAGAGATAAAAGCACATGCTCTTTCTCTTATTCCTTGAATGACACTCAACATGTAGACCCCAGAACCAGCTCTGGCCCAGGGCTTTTCTTCCCCGAGTTTGTTTTATGCCCCATCGGCTGCTTAAATTGCCCTCTCCTGGAGGGCCACTGAATCAATAGGCACCTCCTTTATCAGCTCATGTGAACTGGAGTGGAACTTCACAAATAATGGTGGCTGATTGCCTGTGAGCTGTCTTATCGATTGTTCGAGTGGCCGAGGGACACTCGGAGAGGAGTCCTTGTGGTTAATGTGGGGATGGGGGGTTGTAGGGGGATTGGAGTGGGGTGTGGGCTTAAAAGACGGCTTCAGAATTCAGCCTTGCCCTCTGACCCCTGTCTCGCTTGACGCCACTGTAATTCAAAGAAGCTGCGCTGCTGAAATTGATTTGGATGATTTCAGTTGACATGAGTATAAGGACCCTTTAAAACAACCAGGTTTTCCCTGCTGGTTTCTTTGCACTTAAATGTGGTTGAAATGATGGCTTAATAGTATCGTTCATGCGGGTGCATTCCTCTCGAAGGCCCATGAGGGTCACTGAAGTGCGAAATGAGAAATTTCACAGAGTAAGTGCTCTGCATCCGATGCTCCTTCCTGTCAGAAATCATAAGGGTGAAAAATGAAATATGAAAATGGTTTATTGTGGTTCTACTGGCGCGAGGCCAGAGGCCGGCTAGAAAGATTGTTGGGTCATGTGTATGGTATAAGGACTTTAAGATGCATATTTTGCTCTCTAGCCAGTGGCATTTCTTTACTTGTGTTGGCTCTAAGCAAAAATAACTTTATTTTTTTATTTTGTATACAAGTTATACAAAATAACTTATCACCATCGCCACCGTATAGTTGCCGTATTGCTACCTGTACAGCATTTTATTCATAATTTCAATATGGGATATGAAATTTGCTTCCTTGTTTGTTTGTTCATTGATGTATTCATTTGAAATCCCTTTTCAACTTTGACTTACATACTGACTTCTATAGTGATTCTTTTAAATCCCACGCAATTTACGGTAGGGTCATCTGTTCCAGGAGTGCTGCCGTCTTTTATACACTTTCTGGCCAAAAGTATGTGGACACCTGACCATCACAGCAATATATAGGCCTTCCTTAAACTGTTGCAACAAAGTTTGAAGCACAGAATTGCCTAGGATGTCATTGCATGCTTTAGCATTGAGATTTCTCTTCACTGGAACTAAGAGGCCCAAACCTGTTCCAGCATGGCAATGCACCTGTGCACAAAGCGACTTCCATGAAGACATGGTTTACCAAACTTGAAGTGGAAGAAATCGTGGCCTGCACAGAACCCTGACCTCAACCCCACTGAGCACCTTTGGGATGAATTGGAACACTTACTGTGTGCCAAGCCTTCTTGCCCAACATCAGTGTCTGACCTCAGTAATGGTCTTGTGAATGAATGAGCACAAATCCCTACAGCCACACTCCAAAATCTAATGAAAAGCCTTGAAAGAAGAGTGGAGGTTATTACAACAGCAAAGTACAACTAAATCTGTCTTTTAAGATTATTACTTGTCACAATGCTGATCCTAATAAAATTCTTTCATTCTGTAACTCTATGGTAACATGTTCTCCATGTCAGGTTTTATGCTGAAGATCCTCTAATCAGATTTCCTAAACCTGCGATTAAAGAAAGTTCCTAAAGAAAGCTAAATGTAAAGAAAGCTAAATGCTAAGAGTAAAGAAAGCTTATGTCATCAATAAATGCAGTCTGGTTTTGTGCAGAAAATGGGCTCGCATAAACAAACCTTCTTGAACGTGAGCTTGAGATTCTGTCCATTAGCATGTTTACGATCTACTGCCCTGTATTTGCTGTCCTGTGAGTTGCTCGTCATCCTATGCTGTCCTCCTATTGGTGGCATTTAGATAACTATTGTAAATGCAGTCACGGTCTGAGGTTTTAATAATAATAAAAAAAAAAAAATTATAAATTCTGACAATGCCAGAACATTGTCAGATGTCTTTGGTTGCAGTAGCATTAAATTGGCTGCCGCATTTTACCTTCTAAAACCGCTGATGTTGACACACACAACCAAAGAATTCTTTTACAAACATCAAACTGTAAGGGCAGTGGTACATCAGGGCTAGGATTGAGAAACAATGCTGCAGTAGTATTTTATAGTATAGCTGTATGTTTGCTGTATTATGAATAGATAGAGCTGTAGCTTCTTTTCTGGTAAATGCTGAGGTTTTTTTTCCCCCTGAGTCTGCTGAGATTTCATTTGTTGGATCCCTTTAGATCATGGTGTGGAAAAAAGATTACAGGGACTGAAGTGATGAACTGTGAAGTGTGTGTGTGTGTTTGTGTGTGTGTGTGTGTGTGTATGTCAAAGGCCCAGTTCCATGCATAGACTCTGCCCACAGTATCCTCTCTTCTTACCTCCTGCTGCCACACACACACACAGATACAGATGCCCTGCAGTGTTGCCGAGGAGGTACCACAATAGCTTCAGGCAACAGGGAACACAAACACACACAAATTTCCATACTGCAGGTCTGTTCGTTGATTATGATGAATCCTCCTTGTCGCCAGAGAGTTATTGATGTTTCCACTGCATCTCTCCATCCATCACGTCTCTTAATTGAATTTCTGCTGAAGAGTGTGTCATAAGGGTCATCCTCGCTTAGTCGATATACCTCATGCTTTCAGTATGTTGTTATGATCTTATACCATAAATATCAATCTGAATATCGTAAATAGTTATTCCGATAGTAAAAATACATATTCATAATCACAAATGTGCATGTGGGGACCTTGCACTTAGGTGTAGGTACTGGGGTTTAGTGTCCACGTGTAATTTGTAAATGTGAATCGGAGACTCATTAGTTCTTGAGAAATAGGAGCTATAGGAGTCTTTGCCAGGAAGGCTGCTTGAAGATCCTCTGACATTTTTCTGTTGAAACTGTGTTAACGTTTGATTTGATTTTTAATGTTGACATTTTGTGTACCTTTTATATAAAGAATATCTTTATTTTATATTTATAAGATTTCTCAGACCCCACTCTCCAGAGTGACTTGCAGAAGTGCTTTGTAGTCTCAGTCTGAAAAGCGTCCTCATGCTAGTTCACTAGGTCAGGGACTGCTCAAACTATGCATACTGATGCATGTCTTCACTGTACCTTGAGGATAGTAGGGTCTTTTGATGAGCAAAGACTAATTTGTTTTCCACTTGTCTACAAGCTATGGGTGTAACAGAGCCCAGAGTGGATATTTTAATGAAGCTCCCAAAATGTCAGGAGGACATCATCAAATACCAACGTTATTACTTAAAAATCACTGACTCCACCTTAAAGACAAAAAAAATGTTACAAATAAATACATGGTAATGAATGGCCACAAATCAGTCCTAGAGTAGCTACAGATGGGTCCATAAGTATTTGGACAGTGACACAGTTTTCATAATTATGCCCTTGCACACCACAACAGTGGATTTTAAAAGAGATCCAATCAAGATTAAAGTGTAGACTTTCAGCTTTAATTCAAGCAGTTTAACAAAAATATAGCATTAACCCTTTAGGAATTACAGCCGTTTTGACAGTCCCATCATTTTCACAGGCTGCAAAGTAATCGCACATACTAACATATGTTAGTAATCAGATTATTTTTAATACTTGGATGCAAATGCATTACAGTCAGTCACTGCTTGAAGTCTGGAACCCATGGACATCATCGATTGCTGAGTTTCCTCCCTTTTGATGCTTTTCCAGGTCTTTACTGCAGCCGCCTTCAGTTGCTGTTTGTTTGTGGGTCTTTCTGCCTTCAGTTTTGTCTTCAGAAAGTGAAAAGCATGCTCAGTTGGGTTGAGGTCATCGGCTATTTAAGAACATTTAATTTCTTTGCCTTAAGAAGTTCTTGGGTTGCTTTTGCGGTACATTTTGGGTCATTGTCCATCTGTACTGTGAAGCGCTGTCCTATCAGTTTTGCAGCATTTGACTGACTCTGAGCAGAAAGTATAGCTCTATACACTTCAGAATTCATCCTGCTGCTTCTATCAGCAGTCTCATCATCAATAAACACCAGTGACCCCGTTCCATTAGCAGCCGTACATGCCCATGCCATAACACTTCCTCCACATGTTTGACAGATGATGTGGTATGCTTTGGGTTATGAGCCCTTCCTTTCCTTCTCCATACTCTTCTCCTCCCATCGTTCTGGTACAAGTTAATCTTGGTTTTATGTGTTCAAAGAATCTTTTTCCAAAGCTGGGCAGACTTTTAAAAAAAAAATATATATATATATATATATATTTTTTTTTTTTTTAGATGTTTTCTAGCAAAGTCTTGGGTTTTCAGTTCTTGAGTGGAACCGGTAGTTTGCATCTTGAGGTAAACCCTCTGTATTTACGTTCATGAAGGCGTCTCTTGATTGTAGACTTTAATCAATGATACACCTACCTCCTTGGGAGTCTTCTAGACTTGCCTAGTCAATGCATTCCTTCATTTTAACAATGTACCAAATTGTTGATTTGGCCACTCCTAAAGTTTCTTCTATCTCTCTTATAGGTCTGTTTTTGTTTTGTTTTTTTAGCCTAATGATGGCCTCCTTCACTTGCATCAACACCTCTTTGGACCACATATTGAGAGTTCCCATGAACAGCTACCAAATGTAAATTCAAAACTAGGAATCAACTCCAAACGTTTTATCTCCTTAATTTGACATGAAATAATGAGGAAACAGGCCATACCTGTCCATGAAACTGCTTATGAGTCAATTGGCAAATTACTTTTCAGACTGTGAAAATGGACAGACTATGGAAAAAAAAAAAATGGCGGTTAGTGCAATATTTTTGTTAAACCCCTTGAATTAAAGCTGAAATTCTACACTTCAATCACTTGATTGCTTCATTTCAAATCCATTGTGGTGGTGTACAGAGGCAAAATTACGGAAATTGTGTCACTGTCCAAATACTTATGGACCCGATTGTATATTCTGGAATTTCGAGTGTTTTCCCCTCCTATGACCGACCCACGAGCAATTGATTTTAATTCACGTATGACTTAGAACAGACGAAATCTCGATGGAACCATATTTGTGTTAGTTTATATTAATACGTCCTTTTTCCACAGGGTGTAAACTTTTGCCCTGGCCAGGAGGTCCTTGGAGTCACCAGTCACACCCAGCAGGAGCATACCATGCAGCCACTCATCTTCCATCTGGGACAGGACCCGGGCGAGAAACAACCAATCAAGTAAGGCTGCCTGTCAGCGTGAGTAAGGCCTGATTTATACATCTGCGTATCTGTGAACACGTGAGGGTGTTGTTCGCGCATGGCCACATGAGTGTCTGCCTTCCTACTTTTGCATATAGCATGAACATGTCCACCTAGGGGCAGAAAATTAAAAAATAAATGAAAGTCTCATTGGAAGTGTGTCACTGAAAGACTTAATAGTGGATGCATTAACACTAACGAGGACATTTGTGTGGCTGTACTTGCACAGTGTTTAACTAAAACCATACGCAGTGCTGTTATACCTGTCACACTGACAATTGTGCATAGCAGTAGATAGAGTACAAGCAGTGATTGTACACCTATACGGTAAGCAGATGACATAACATGACCTACGCTCGTGAACATACCACCACTCGTAATGTTTACCACGCTTACAAACCCTTTATTGCTTTGGGCAGTTCAGTGGATCCAGTGAACAGAACATGAACTGAATACTATCAAATTCATACTATTCAAATTCAGTACTCTCATCAAAGTCATTCAACACCCAGATGGCATTTCCAGATGGTACACATGAAGCCCTTTTCAGTATTAACTATTTAAAAAAGAAAAAAAAACAACCCCTTCTTCTGCAAATGTTGAGGCACAGTTTCTTTTTGATGGATTTTTAAAAATCTGGAAAAAAAATATATATATACAATAGTAATTGTAGTGAGTCTTCTATGGTTATAGATATAGCTTTATTCATTTAGATGAGGATAACCAGTTCTGTAGTGTAATTTTTTAACCTACTATAGAGTAGACACTGGCCTTCAGCTCTCTGAGCATCTTTCAGAATCTTATCTAAGACGTTCTGACAGTAACGATGATGGAGGTCTTTGGTATCATCCAAGCACTCTCTGACTTGTTTGTCTGACTCGGCTCAGTGCCGGATGCTGAAAGGGGAGGAGGAGGAGTGCGAGTCTGAATCTGTCCAATCGATACTGATCCAGATTGATCTGCACGCTCCGAGGGAGGCTGATTAAACGGCTCTTTTTTTGATTGCAAACAGCACCTTAAAAGATCATTATCTGCATGTGCATGAGCTGCTGGATAGAATTCTAAGACAAATTGTCATGGTGGCACTGGAAGCCGGAAGGAGGCACTGATTAATGGGCACTCCTGTGGTAATGGCTGCAGAAACATGAGTGTTGAATGCTAAATGGCTTTCAAATAATATGAGGGGTCATAATAATGTTATGTTATTTCAGCGTAAAAAAAAGAAAGAAAGAAAGAAATTTTTGGCTGTGATGTGGAGAAGAGAGCAGAAGGGTTTGCGCTCGATCTTCCACCCCAGCTCTGTGTGTTTATTGACAGCGCCAGCTCGATCTACCTTTATTTGCCTTTATTTGCTTGTTGTCAGTTGGATTAGCCTTTTGGCCCTCAGGCTATTGAAATCCCCATGGCCTGTCTCTCTTTCTATCTGTCTCACTCACTTCATGACACACACACACACACACACACACACACACACAATCTTTTTTTTTTTAAAGTCTGTCCTCTGTGCTGCTCTCTCTTTCTCATTCTCCTACATACAACTCTCCTTTTATCTTGTAAAGGAATCTCATACCGACAACACACTCTCCCCCTTTCTCTCTCTCTCTCTCTCTCTCTCTCTTTCTCTCTCTGTATTGTCTCTTCTCTGTGCTGTTTCTCCTTCTCCTCCTCCCCTCCTTTTTTTCTTTTCCACCCCCACCCCCCACCCCACCCCCGATTTCTGCCCTCTCTCAAAGCGAGATGGAATAATTAAACATTAATGTTGTTTTTGATCTCTCCATCCTTTTTTGCTCCACTGGACTCGAGTAAGGGGGAGAAAAGAGATTCTACAAAGAAATCAATAGCTGTGTGGAACGCTGTAGAATTTATTTGGCTTTCAGAAGGTGTTCGTCTAGTGTCACAGTTTAACCCTTGACTTGCTGTGTGTGTGTGTGTGTGTGGGTGGGTGGTTTTTGTTTGTATGTGTGTGTGTGTGTGTGTGTGTGTGTGTGTGTGTGTTGGAAGTGCCTGTGTGCTGCTTTTGACTCTCTCTCCCCACCTTCTTGCCACCCTCTCAGTGTTCATTAATCTCAGTCTTTACCTAAAGAGCCACTTAAGATGATGTAGAGCCTGACTGAACACACACACCTCCAATCCTTCCCAACACAGCACAGCACAACCCAACACAACACAGACCAACACAATGTAACACAGCTCAGATAAGCATAATTTAATGCAAGACATTCAAACACAGCTCTGACTAATGTGATTTAGCACAGACCAACATAGTTTAACACAGCACAACCCAACACAGCTCAGACTGAACTGACCAATTTAATTAAAAACACCATTGCTTCAACACAACTGAACACAACATGGATCAACACAGTTTGGGACACCCCAATATCAGACCCTATATCACCGAACAGGCTACACAGATACTAGTCCAGGCTCTTGTTATCTCAAAACTGGACTACTGCAACTTGCTACTCTCAGGCCTCCCAGCCAGCTCCATCAAGCCCCTTCAGATGATTCAGAATGCAGCAGCACTTCTCGTCTTCAACCAGCCCAAAAGGACCCATGTCACACCCCTCTTCATCTCCCTCCACTGGGTTCCTGTAGCCACCCGTATCAAATTCAAGGCCTTGATGCTCACGTACAAGACCTTGTCTGGAACAGCACCCTCCTAC
>JANDJT010000164.1:12499434-12513309 GCA_024331685.1 Stegophilus panzeri
TTCATCTCTCTCTCTCTCTCTCTTTCACACACTCTTTCTCACTCACTCACTCACTCACTCACTCACACTCTCTCTCTCTCTCTCTCTCTCTCAGTGTCCTGTCTGAGGAATATCTGGAAGTTCAGAGACATATCAATACCATAGTGGATCAGCATAAGGTGACACTCGTGCCTGGGGAGCCACAGTTGAACATGTGTGATCTGGCGGTGATGGTGAGACGAGCCCCTTTTATCAGGGCGTTTAATATTCTCCTCCCTGCCTCACCTTTGACTCATTTTCTTACCGCTGTCCCTTTATTCCTAACGACCTGCCAGGCTTTCTTTTCTAAGCGCGTTCAGCTTCACTAACCTGAAAAAGTTGTTTTTTTGTTGTTGTTGTTTTTTTTTTAAAATAATGTTATTACTTAATTATTAGTGTACTCTCATTTACATACATCCAAATGAAGCAGGCGTGGTCTCTCTGTCTATAAATCTCTAAGCTCACACTTTAAAAATGATATATATTCCTTTTGCACAACGCTATGAATCATTCCGTATCACAAGACCTCTAAATTATATCAGAACGAATACTTGGCTGCTTTAAATGTACTTCCTCACAGGGTATTGTCTCAGAAGGAGAAATACACACCCTGTAGTAAGAACAATTGGACTGTGAGTTGATTTACCCTCGTGTGAATATTCCCTTTCTACCTATTAATTAAACATGCAGTGCTAAGTTGGGATTCAGATATTAAAACTTTTTTTTTTTCCTGTTCATTATTCTGCTTATTAACATTATTCTCTGTCGACATTTTCAAGCTATTTTATTTATTTTAATGCAGTTCATTTGTTGTACAGAGCTGCTAGATAATTAGACTTTTTAAAAATTTTTTATAGCTCTTTGTTCTCTCACCTTTCACCCCAGTGCTGCATATTTCTGTCTTTTTGTTGTTGTAAAAGTTCTCTACATATTTTAGTGTAAATAAAGAAAATCTGTTTGAGGCTTCCTTTGAGATGTGGTACGCTTGGTTAATGTAGAGGTGCAGTGCTGCTGCTGCACACACATCTCTGGTGTGGCAACAGTGCCCCCCAGTGTCCAATTTTATATTACACTTAATAAACAGCAGGCCATAGAATAAAAGTAACATTGCTAGAGTATGCATAATGTTATTGTAAATGTTTTTTGTTGTTGTTGTTTTTTGACAGAACTGGGCTCCACCAGGATGTGAGAAGTTGGGGAAGTGTCTCAAACCACCACCATCTCATCCACAAAAATGTGACTGGCCCCACTGATGCATCCAATAAATATATTTATATAATAAGACTGAATAAACTGAGATTACTGGCCAGATAAAAAAACAACTCTTAAGCACTGTAAAGTTCTTTGTTTGTGTGTGTATTTATCTAAAGATTCTGACTGCGATCATAATCTGTAGTTGAGTTCTTTTAATAAGTTTTCATGAAATGAATTTTACATATATATTTATATATATATATATATATATATATATATAAATAAAAATCTGGGACATTTTTACTGCTTGATGTTTTATTCGTTTTTAAAATGATATTTTATGTTAAGTTTGCCAATTTTATGGTAGTTTTCTCCTTATGACATTTTAACACAATAGAAATATACAGTGCTGCATACGTTTAGAATTGATAGTTTTACATCTTTGTTAAAGGATTATCTGATCTGCCGTTCACCGGTTTTATTTCTACTGCTTTGTCATGTGACTTGGCTGTGAAAACTTCCTGTTTTCAAGAGTGTGTTTCAATTTGATATCTTGTTCCCTACCTACACGATCTTTGATTAAATGAGGATTTAGCCATATTTCAGCGTTTCTCAGTGTGAAAGTTGTTCTGGGACAATGTTCAGATCATGTTTGTCGTTTAGTGATATCCCACGATGCACCTCCAAATGTTGAGTGTGTCCTGACTAATCCAGAGCATCTCAGAATGTTTATCTCATAACTCCTAAAGTGATGTACACGTTAAGCTTGGGTAGATTAAGCAAGTATTACTTTAATTTGTCAGTGGGAAAATGAAACATGACTAGCTGATAATAAGCCAAAAATAAAAGGGGAAAAAAAAAGATAGACATTGCTAGAGAAGATGGTGTCTTTTTTGAGTCGGATACAGGGTCCTGACATAAACTCAAGTTTCTACAGAAAGCGTGATTTATTTAATGAAATAATTATGTAAATACTAATATAATCAGTTTACTCTCTGTTAAGCACATTCTTTTCATGTATACGTGAGTTTTCTGGGTTCTCTGGTTTATTTCCACTTCCCAAACACATTCCAGTTGGTGGACTGGTTCTGTGAGGCCCTGTGACGGACTGGTGTCTTCTCTAGGCCATGTTCATGTTATATAGCCCTGTGCTATGAGGATAAACTCTGTATCCACTGTGAGCCTGAGTAGGATAACATGTTTATGGAAGATGATTTTCTGAATAAAGGATATTTTTTACTCATGTTGAAATGGAATGTGAACCAAAAACTCGAGTGATTTCATGGTCTCCTCCACCTCCCACACAGTTAATTCCTCTCACTGATGTTTTAATCTAAAGCAGTTTCGAAGTGGAGCGGAATCCAGGGCCGCAAGATAAACGGTGTGTAAATGGACCTTGTGAGTTTGTGCTTTTGACATGGCACGCCAAACACAGTACACTTGCCTTCCAAGAGGGTAAAGTGGTGGGAGTGATGTTCAGGCAACTGGGGAATATAGATGTCAGAAATAAGCTAGCTAATGACTGAGGTTAATGGTTTAGCTAGCTAACATGTAGATGTTATTTTGTGAAAATGAAACTATTGGGAATATTGCCAGAGCCATATCAACCTGCAGTTCTCACCTGGTTTCCCACTGAAGCTAAGCAACGTTGAGACTGGCCAGTACCTAGATGGAAGATCTCCTGGGGAAAACTAAGGTTGCTGCTGGAAGTGGTATTAGTGTGGCCAGCAGGGGGCGCTCACCCTGTGGTCTGTGTGGGTTCTAATGCCCCAGTATAGTGACGGGGACACTATACTGTAAAAACAGCACTGTCTTTCTGATGAGACATTAAACCAAGGTCCTGACTCTCTGTGGTAGTTAAAAATCCCGGGACACCTTGTTAAAGAGTAGGGGTATAACCCTGGTGTTCTGGTGAAATTCCCCTATTGGGACTTCTCGATCATGGTCTCCATCTCTGAATTGGCTGCATCACTCCTCTCCACTAATAGCTGGTGTGTGCTGGGCGTTCTGGAGCACTATGGCTGCCATCACATCATCCAGGTGTATTCTACACACTAGTGGTGGTTGAGATTTCCCCCCACCATACTATTTAAAGTGCTTTGAGTGTCTAGAAAAGCGCTATATAAATGTAACTGTAACTGTATGTACCCTAGATGTGTTGGTAAATTATTAAGAAAATACACAGTATATTCTAATTACAATAGCTGGTGGGAGGGTGGGTAGGTTCCTGGTTTGCTCCTGAGCTTGCAATACTGTCTGTGTAGAGTTTTGTTTTCCCAATGCTAATCTCGGTTTCCTGTCTTCTCCCCAAAATATGGATTGGATAGGCTAAATTGCCCCTAGCTGTGAATGAGTATGTGAATGTTTGTGTGTACATATGGTGTCCTCAAATGGTCTGGGAATATCAACATTTAACTCAGATATGTTTATACTAAATTTTTAAGAATGTAAAAAATTACATTCTAATTACAATTAGCATCAGTTCCAAACCAAACCCAACTACCATGGGTTCTGCAATACTGAGATATGTAAACGTTGCATCACAACTTGTAAACTTGGTGCTATCAGACAGAAACAGAAACGTAGGCTGTTTGGTAGTGTCATGGTTTGGGCTTGCATGTGTAAAGATATACACAGTATGTGTATACCTCATACTACATAGTTTTAGATCTTCAAATGAAATACAACATAAAACAAAGGCAATCTGAGTAAACACACAATACAGTTTTTTTATTATTATTATTTTTCTTTATTGATGAAAAAAAAAAATTATCCAACACCAATGTGAAAAACTAACTGCCCCTTAAATTTAAAATCTTGTTGTGCCTCCTTTAGCAGCAATAACTACAACCAAACACGTGCGATAACCGGAGATCAGTCTTTCACTCACTTCTAGGACTAGGATTTACTCCTATGCTTTGGATCATTGTCTTGCTGCATAATCCAGTTGTGCTTGAGTTTCAATTTATGTACTGAAGACCAGACATTCTCCTTTAAGGTTTTCTGTTAGAGAGCAGAATTCATGTTTCTCTCAATTATTGTATGTTGCCCAGACCATCACACTTCCACCACCATGCTTGACTGTAGGTATAATGTTCTTTTTGTGGAATTCTGTGTTTGGTTTACGCCAGATGTAACGGGACACATGTCTTCCAAACAGTTCCACTTTTGACTCATCAATCCACAGAATATTCTCCCAAAAGGTTTGCGGATCATCAAGGTTTGTTTTGGTAAAATTCAGATGAGCCTTAATGTTCTTCTAGGTTTGTGACTTGCTGGATGAGTCATTGCTGTGCTCTCTGAGGAATTTTGGAAGGTCGGCCACTTCTGGGAAGGTTCAGTACTGTGCCGAGTTTTTCCATTTGGAGATAATGACTCTCACTGTGGTTCTTTGGAGTCCCAGAGCCTTTGAAATAGCTTTGTAACCCTTCCCAGACTTATGTATTTCAAACACCTTCTTCCTCATCATTTCTGGAATTTCTTTCAATTTTGACATGTGTGTTACTCAGTAAGACCTTTTAACCAACTTCATGCTGTTGAAAAAGTTCTATTTAAGTGTCTAGTCCAGCTGAACCCCATTATGAATGCAGTTTCATAGATTTAGGGAATTAGTAACTACAAGGGCAAATACATTTTCACACAGGTATTTGATATGGTATTTGGTATTTTGGTATTTGGTATTTTGGTATTTGATAACATTTTTTGTTTCAGTAAATAACATCATTTAAAATCTGTATTTTGTGTTTACTCAGGTTGCCTTTGTTTTATCTTAGATCTTGTGTTTTAATTTCTGAAACAATTTAGTATGAAATATACACAAAAACAGAAGAAATCAGGATGGGGGCAAATACTTTTTCACAGCACTGCATCTGCAATTCAAAGTTCTACTAATAAAAACTGAGTTTCTACTAGTAAAAATTAAATGTGAGCCAATGGTGATTTATGACTAATCATAATTAAATTATAAATAGCTTCAGTATGACTTGACATGTAAAAATACAATCCTCACTAATAAAAATATAATTCTGTCTAGTAAAAAAAAATAAATGACAGATATCTTTAATACAGATTCTGACCAGTAAAAATTAAAGTATGACTTGTTACACTTGTTTAGCTGTAGCCTATTGCCATTTTAAATCGGTGTAACTCCAGTAATGTACTAAAAGCCACTAGTACAGCTGCTACAGAACGTAAGAACAATTGGAACACAGCCCTAAACCGCTCGCTCTTTTCTTCAGTGTTCACTACAGAGCTAGTTTCACTACAGACTTAGGCGTCGATTTGAGGCACAGCCCGGTTCCTCAGGTCAGTGTAAGCATGGCAGATAGCTCGCGCGCACAGAAACTGGACCTTGTTTTCCAGCATATAAGAAACGTTCCTGATTTTCCCATCGAAGGCATCGTGTTCAAGTGGGTCTGTTTTCTCAATATGTTTACAGTGTTTGAAAACAAATAGATTATTTTTAGGTAGTAATTGCTTGCTAGCAGGAATGCTAGCGAAGTTAGCTAACTATTTTGACATTCACCGGTTCTGTGGTGTAATTTCACTAGCTTCTTAGACGCTTTATATACATAAATGTGATATTTTCACCTTTACTAAAGAAACTGAAGTTTTCTAAACGAGCACACTTACTTAATATAACGTTTCATAATGCTATGTTTAATTATTTCCTTTCATTTTAGGGATATTTGCCCTATTTTGAAGGAGCCCAAAGCCCTGGCTGCAGTTATAGATCTGTTTGAGGAGCATGTCAGGCAAAACCATCCACACACTGAGCTCATTGTAGGTAAGACACTTTCATTATATATATTTTAATATACCACAGCACTGTTAAACTCTTGACTCAGACTGGTCAGAAGGTGATGATTTAAAGTCCCCATGAAATCAGAATTGAAGTTTTTGTGGCTTTTAGTATGAATATGTTTGCCTGAAGGTTATCTATAAGCTAGTCTGCTCCAAAAGAATGACAAAATATGCATTTAGATCAAAATGTACAGTCTCTCTCTACCACCAATAGGAATCAACAATTTCGATGACATCATTTTGCACTTGAGGGTCTCATCAGATTTTTATTTTTGTCCAGTCATATGCGCTGTGGAATCTGAAGTGTCCCGCCCCCAACATTATAAAAATGGGCTGTGTCCGAAACCGCATACTTGCCCAATATAAAGCAGTGCGCCAGAGGGGTACTATGTCCGAATTCTAAGTATGCGAACCCGGATGGAGTACTATTTCTGGTGAGATTTTTCAGGACGCAACCGATGGACGCTACACGAGTCAAACAATCCCACAATGCAACGGGACTGGTGCGGACAAGCTCAGAAAATAATTTAAAAAGTGGAAGACAGCGTCTGTGTTCTATATATTTATAAGTATTAAACCTTGGTTAAACAGGACTTGTTTAACAATACCTGAATCAATTGTTAACTTGTTTAAGATTTTTGTGTTTATGACGACATCGAAGGTCATGACAATGTTAACATGGCGGATGTAGTATGTCCGGGATTGCGGTCATAATACACATGCGTACTGATTAGTACGTACCGTCATAGTATGTGATTTCGGACGCAGCCAGTACCTTGCCGAAGTTGCCGTTGTTGAGCGATTGGCTATTTAAATAGTGGGAGGAGCCACTCGATATGCCCCTGACTTCCTGTTTCTGTGGAAATTACATCAACACATCCACATCGAAGTTTCAAGGCACTTCTCAGGGACTTTAATTTTCTATAACAGCAAATCAATCCATCGATCTTACAACAAGCCACATCACATTTATATTTATGCTTCTTGACATTTTCTATAGTAACACATTCACATGGACTTGTTAGGTGGAATGCTCTGCATAATCTAACGCTAATGATAAATTGATCTTTTAAAAAAGCTATTTAACAAAGACATGCTGAGATGGCATAAAATCATGCAGATACGGGCCAACGGCTTCGCATAATGTTCACGTCAACCATCAGAATGGAGAAAAAATGTGATCTCGGCGATTTTGACCATGGCATGATTGTTGGTGCCAGATGGTCTGGTTTCAGTATTTCTTTAAGTGCTGATCTCCTGGGGTTTTCACACGTAACAGTCTCTAAAGTTTACACAGAATGGTGCAATAAAGAATAAACATCCAGCGAGCGGCAGTTCTGCGGACGGAAACGGCTTGTTGTTGAGCGAGGTCATCGGAGAATGGCCAGACTGGGTCGAGCTGACTAAGATTACAGTAACTCGGATAACCACTCTGTACAATTGCGGTGAGCAGAAAAGCATCTCAGACTGCACAACATGTCTATCCTTGAGGTGGATGCATTACAGCAGCAGAAGACCATGTCGGGTTCCACTTCTGTCAACCAAGAACAGAAAACTGAGGCTGCAGTTGGCACATGCTCACCAACACTGTACAGTTGAAAACTGGAAAAATGTAGTCTGGTCTGAATCTCGATTTCTGCTGATTCACACAGACGGTGGGATCAGAATTTGGCGCCAGCATGAATCCATGGACCCAACCTGCCTTGTGTCAACAGTCCAGGCTGGTGGAGGTGGTGTAATAGTGTGGGGAATGTTTTCTTGGCACTCTTTGGGCCCGTTAATACCAATCAATCGTCACTTGAATGCCACAACGTATTTGAGTATTATTGTTGACCGTGTGCATCCCTTCATGGCCACAATTTACCATCTTCTACTGGCTACTTCCAGCATGTCATAAAGTAAAAGTCGGCTCAGACTGGTTTCATGAACATGACCGTGAGTTCAGTGGCCTTCCCAGTCACCAGATCTGAGTCCAGTAGAACATCTTTGGGATGTGGTAGTACAGGAGATTCGCGGCATGAAAGTGCACCTGAAAAATCTGCAGGAGTTGCGTGATGCAATCACGTCAACATGGACCAGAACCTCAAAGGAATGTTTCCAACATCTTGTGGAATCCTGTGCCGTGAAGAATTAAGGCAGTGCAAAGGCAGGCCCCACCCAGTATTAGTTTAGTGTTTCTAAGTGTATATACATAAGAAGATGAGGGGGAAGGAGTGGTAGAAAGAGGGAGGGGGATTATGTACAAATACAATACAGACTACCCAATTTGTAGGCGAGCAAAAAAAAAAAAAAAAATTGGGAACGTGTGACTGACAGGTGTGTCCTGTTAGATTGATTGTTTAAAAATAAAGAAATAAATAAGTTCTGAACATCTACTCTTGGTTTAAGCCTTCAGTTCACCTCCGAGCCTCAGAACCAGAACCGAATCGGATGCTTTTACTCTTGTACTTTGTGGTTTTTGCTTTGCTAGGTCATTTGTGATGTTCCGATTTGTTTATGCGACGGCAGTAAAAATGATGCGTTTGGGAAGCACTTTGTAGTACGTGTGGTCTAACCTCAGTGCCTCTCATTTCTGCCCTATGTAAGTGCTTTATATAAGTGCTCTATACATTCGAATACGCTGATCGTGGTTGCAGTGGATCTGCAGGCTATGCCAGGTACGCTGGGCGTCGGTCGGGAACACACCCTGGATGCAACGTCACCGCGCATGAAAGGAAACCCTGAGGAACACGGAGAACATGCACAAACCTTGATACGGATCGAACTTGGAGCCCTGGAGCTGTAAGGTGGCAGAACAGTCGATAGAGTAAATAGTGTATAGGAAGTTTAAGGGGGCAATTTCAGACACCGAAAAAGAATTTAAACCCCCGTTTAAATGCATCTGCTCCGACACTCAGGTGAATGGTTACGGTTTCATCTTTCACTTGTTGTGCCGCTAAATCAGGTTGTTTGTTGGTTGTTTACTACTGATTTCGAGGATTTACAGTGCTGTAAGTGTGAAAGAATGTGAAAGACACCAGGTTCTGCATTGTATTTGCGTTTCCACTTACATTTGCTCATTTGGCTGAAGCTTCAATCCAAAGTGACTTACGATTGAGGCAGGATATACCTGATGAGTTGAATGTTAAGAGCAAGTCAGCTTGGCGGTACTTGGATTTGAACTCGCAACCTTCCAATCAGCGGTCTAACTCGCTGTTAGTGCAGGAGGTATTGCTGATCTGGATCACTACACGCTTTTTAAAAGCAACAGCAAGAGAGTGACGGTGTTTGCATGTTCTCCCCGTGCTGCATGGGTTTCCTCCAGGTACTCCGGTTTCCTCCCCCAGTCCAAAGACATGCATGGTAGGCTGATTGGCATGTCCAAAGTGTCCGTATTATGTGAATGTGTATGTGAGTGTGCCCTGCGATGGATTGGCACGCCGCCTTGTACCCCATGCTCCCTAGGATAGGCTCCAGCTTCCCCACGACCCTATAGGATAAGCGGTATAGAAGATGGATGGATCAATGGATGGACTTTGAATTGTGAAACAAGGAGAAACAAGAAAAAAAAGTGTCAATTCCTCCCCCTAAAAAAACTCAATTATCCAATTTTAGTAAATGGGATAAATGAAATAAAAAAACTTAATACAATTTTTTTTTTTTTTAAAAAAAGAAGATATTTCCTTGTTTTTCCAATTTTTCATTTTGAAATGAAAAAAACGATTAAATGCAACCTGCACAGAATGAGAAGAAAATGCTTGGCATATTTTTTCTTTTTTATTAAGTTTTTATATTATTTATTTAAAGACTTTATTTGGTAATCAGCGGTACAGAAAGTAGTGGTACGTTCTCTCCAGCTCTGGAGAGAACTGGATTGGGAAATTCCAGCCTTAGGTCATCCTAGTAACCTAGAGCAAAATGATTTTTTTTTTTTTTTTTAAAGCCTTTTCTTGTATATCCTGCGTTTAATCATTCCCTCCAGGCTTTTGTGATCGCAGAAATTTATGCAAAATCAAGCAAACTCCACAACATTCGTCGGGGCTTACAATCTGGTATACCGTTTTTCAAAATGACGACAGATTTTCTGCGGATTTGGGCCAAGACGCGTCACGTGACGTCATGAACAATGGGCATTCAGTAAAAGCCCTCTTTGATTCACATGCGTCAAACATGAGTCCAGCTAAAAGCTAAAAGTCATTTACCAGCAAACATCACAGTGAAAGACAATGCAATTGCAGTTTTTTCCATTTCAAGTAGTTTTCCGCCCCCAAAAAAGCTCAGAAACTCCACAAGTTGCATCGCAAATGTTTCTGACCACAACAATCACAAAAAAAAAACCTGTATGGACTGATTTTCATTTTATTTACAGCTTTTCTGTAGGACATCCATGACTAGGTTTTCTGAGACCATAGAGAGTGGTGATAACGCTGCACTATTGCAAGCCCACTTGTCCGTCCTTTCACTATTAAGCTTCACTATTATCTATTGAGCTCATGGTATGAGAGAACTGTGGAGGACATGATGGCCTTCATCAGAATTAATAGACTTGTAGAAATACATTGTGTTCTTTCCCTGATGGATTACTTGAGCTCAGCAGTATGAGTCACGGAGGTAGCCAGAACAATGGTCTCTAGCTGATTTGAGCTGATGTGTAATATACTTCTAGCACATAACAGTCCTGTGCCACACGACAGGACAGAGGGTTCATCCATTCATTCATTCTTAGGGGTGCTACAGAAAAATGTCCCCTGGGAAGCTGTATTAAATATGAAGACCGACTCGGATGGAAGCAGTACATGCCCAGAGAACCGCTGAAAAAGGAAGATCAAAATATGGTGTCTGGGTGATTCACTTTAATGTCTATACGGGAAAGGAGAGCCAAAAAAGTGGGTGGCTTATAATGCACTCGTGGAGTGAATGTGAAGCTCTGCATTGTCTCACCACAGTCTATTTGCTGAACATTACTTTTCATCCGTTTTCCCTGTGAGGGATTTGCTGCATGCTGATACATACAACCGACCACACACACTTTCAGACCGAACAAGATGCAGTTACCACTAAACCTCAGAAGCGGCGAGCCAAAGAGAGGCGAGCGAATCAAGCGGTGCGACAGTGACACCGTTCTAGTGTGCAGGTGGAGGGATAAAAGAACTGTTTTCTATACCACTTCTACAGTAGATAGAAAATGTGGGGGGAAAAAAACAATGCTCCAAATTCACACCATCTGAAACCATCACTGTGTCGGAGCCTTTTGTAGATCACAATTCTAAACTGAGTGGAATTGATCATTTAGGTGAGATGAGGAGTTACTGCAGTGTTGGAGACACTGAGAAGAAGTGGTGGAAATGACGTGTTTTACAAGCAGTAGGTTATCATAGTAAAGCTCATCACATGAGCGATGTGTTGTCCGTGGTGGAAGGAAACGGGGGCGTGTCAGCGGAGCATGAGCAGAGAATTGTGCGATCCATGTCACGTTCTCTTTCCATTTTGTCGACTGCAAATTTGGTTGATTTGATGATCTCTTCTTGGTTTCTCAGTGTGTTGTGCTGCACTAAAATAGGTCCTTGATGAAGTCTGTAGAGCGAGTGTTACATTTATTTATCTCTGGATCTTGGTTTTGCTTTTTTGCACTGTAATGAACGTGTTAATTCATCCCTGTGTGCACGGTGCCCTGGGATGTCCGTTTCTGCCTCGTCTCCTGCCCAGTATAAATGGTATAGGATCTGGATCCACCACTGATCACCCCTGACCATCGTTAAGTGCTTATTGGAGAACCTATTTTGCCTAAAAGCATTTTATTAGTAGATATTAGCATCATGTAGTTTCAGCATTCAGTTCATTCCATATTTAACACATAGGACATTCCCGTTATTAAACAGATTTTATAGCTAATAGAGTAGAATTTTCACCTGGTTCCTTGGTTGACTAACCCCCTTGTACTATCATATGGTTTTCGGTGTTCCTTACCTTTTTAAAAAAAAAAAAAAGAAAAGGTTATAATTATCATTAGGGCTGCACAATTAATCGAATATCGATCGCGATTACGATTTTGACTGCCCAAGATTAAATGAACATGATCGACTGCAATATTGACGTTTAAAGTTCGTCCTCTGCTCATAGAAAACTCCGCTGCAGGTCAAATCAAGCGCTTCCTAAACTTACAGCCAGTCACCATAGAGTGGCGTAGGGATGACGTCATTTTGTACGCCAAACCTGGAAACGAGTTAGCATTTTAGCGCTTGCGCTGCCAGCTTCGCTTCGGGTTTCAGAGCGTGCTGTGAGCTCCAGCGCTTGCGCGAGGGGAAATCATGACACTGACATGTTGCTAAATGGCACTACACACGTTGTCAGGGACATTAAATGTCATCACACCAAACAGGAAAAGTCTTTGCAGATAATCTGGTTCAGGTGTGCTGTGCACAATTCCCAAAAAACCGTGGATGAAGATTCATCCACAGAGTAAATCCGTATTATGGAAAATGTTTTAGATCAAGTTTGGGAAAGTTCTCTGAAGCTTGGTGATGGTGACGTTGAAGTCGAGCGACCGTGGTGTAGTTCGTTTGTAGCATACGGTTAGATGTTTATTTCTGGCGATTGTGTTTAGGCTTCAAACTTCATAAAAGTTGTGTTCATTTGTGAAAATGATCTTGATGCACAAAATGTGTTAGTGTTGTAAACTTTTGTTGATCACAGAGCTTATTTTTTGCAATAATCCAAAAGCCTATGTGAAAATCCTATTGGGTTTTTGTTGAGGGAACAGGTGTGATGCTAACTTCTGGGTTCTGGTACAAAATGTCCCTGCGTCACTGCTCTGTTGGGTGATTTGGCTGCGTCTCTCCTCCTGTAAACACTGTTATTGTCTTTTCTGCACAGGCCTGAATTGTTATATTTGATCACATATTTTCATTGGGTTGACGGCATTTTTATTTTTACTCATCCTATAGTTTGGGTACAATTTTATTGATATTTTGCTTCTACGAGACGATGCACTTTAAGGACCAGTCTAATTTGATGTGAAGATTTGTACATTATCAGGAATGTTGCACAACATGGAGGTGAAAGCAGCGGTCTGTTTATTTAAATGTGAAAGTGCAGTAAAAATATGTTGTCCCTAAAATCGATGAATAATCGTGATAAATAATCGAGATCTCAATATTGATCAAAATAATTGTGATTATCATTTTGACCATAATCGTGCAGCCCTACGTTGTCATTAGCCCTATTAGGATTGGATTAGTTTATCAGGGGACGGGTCTCCTCATTGATGAAACTCTCACATCCAGAAAGCACTACACTCACCACAGGAGTAGCGAGTTTGTTTGCGTACATGGCCGGCTCCTTAAATATCTAATGTTAAATGTTGATAAATTTATTAACCGTAAACAATTAAATCATTAACAGTATTAATGTACCAGTGTTTAAACTTAGATATTTAAGGTACGTTCAGTGCTGCATCTAGTCATTATGTATAGAAAACTAAAAGTTGATGATCTTATTTATTTGTGAATTTATAAAATAACGAATAATAATAATAATAACAATAATAAACTTTGTTATAAAGCGCCTTTAAAAGCAGCTTCTTAAAACACTGTACACAAAATAAGCAGTACACAGAAAAATAAAACATATAAAAGTTAATAAGAACAACGTTAATAATAATTATAAAATAATCATAAAAAAAAGTCGTCAGCAAGTTTAAAAAAGTGTAAAAAAAAAAAAAAAAGTAGAACTTTTTCATGTCAATGTCAAAGGTCTGAGCTTCCCTGAGTTCAGGAGGAAGAGAGTTCCAAAGTGAAGGAGCATGGACAGAAAAAGCCCTGTCACCCATAGATTTTAGGCGGGTTTGTGGAACAGTTAACAAATTGCACTGTGAGGAGCGCA
>JANDJT010000164.1:12516401-12532523 GCA_024331685.1 Stegophilus panzeri
AATCGCAGCAGCATAAGAACAAGCATTAGATCATTTGAAGTAGGGCTAAACCACACCAGACAGAACCTAAGTTGCAGACAGTACAAAGAAGCCCATGAGACAATCCAGAACCTGTAGGGACCAGACAGAAACAGAATACGTAAGGAATAATTGACAGGCCGATGAATTATTAGAAAATAATGCACACCCCGAGGTGGTAATGCGACGCAAAGCGGAGTGGCTGTTACACCTCGGTGCGCATTATTCCGCTTATAGTGACCACACCTCAAGACATTGTTCAGATCTTATATTTCCAAACATTTGTCAGTCTTTATGTCCTTAAAACACTCTTGCGTGTGGAACTAATTTTATTACGCATCCCATCTCAAGCCTCCGTTGATAATTCCTAAATGTCATTTTAGAGATCGTAACAGAGGCTTGAGCCACTGATATGCAGTTATTGGAGAGAGAGAGAGAGAGATTCAGGCTTTTTTTTTTTTCGTTTCATGCTGGTAATATAAAAATAGAACAAATAAATAAATAAATATCGATAGGCCTACTTGTTCAAAGGGTTTTTCATTTTTATTACTGCAGAACATACAACGAATAAATAAATAAATAAATATTTATACTTGTTCACCGGCTTATCTCTCGAGCTCTCTCTCTGTTCTGTAACTGGTCAAACCTCCGCCTCGCTTCCTGGCTGCATTATCACCTCAGGTGCGCGTTATTTTTCTAATAATTAAACGGCCCATCGTCAATTATTACTTACATATTTCTGGAAAATCTGAATTGTCTGTCATTTTGCATGTTGTTAGATCTGTGTGCTGTGGTGGACAGTAGGCTAACTTTTCCGTTATTTCAGTTCACTTGGCGAAGTGATCTAGAATTGCAATGCGGTCAAGACCTGACTGGAACTACTTTACTATTTGAAAAATAACTGCACACCTCAACGTCTGTCAGCCAATCAGAATCGAGTATTCGACAGTGCTGTGGTATAAACTCAGACAAACAACCAAGTGATGGGAAAAACCACTGAGAATGGTGGAAAACAACGACGCTCTCATGGGACCCCCGATCCAGACACTAATGTGAAAGGTTAAATGTGAGCTAATGCCATTATTGAGAAGAGCACCTGAAGCCATAAAGCTTAAGTCGGAATCGTAACCGATTCCAACACATACGAGCGTGGTCTTAGGAACAGCGAAACCCTTAAAGTTCACTTTACTGCTAGAATGACGGTATCTGAGAAAAGAGGGAAAAAAAGAGGGTGTGACAGGATTTTTTAAATATATATCTATATATATTATACAGTGCTACGCAAATATCTTCTATCTTAACACTTGTCTGTCTTCACACAAATTACACAATCCATCAAGTCGTTTGTGATAGGATTACAGTGTATACAGTACAAACCAGGATGTCACGATTCCAAAAATCTAGTAGTCGGTACCGATACCACCAAAAGTAAACGATACCACGGTGTGGTATAAAAATAAATTTAATTAAAAACTCTCCTGGAGGACATCCTCCAGAGAGAGAGAGAGAGTGAGTGAGTGGTTATCAAACACTGTCTGACAATGAGTGGAGGCTACAGTGGAGGTGCAGCACTCTTAAACGCGTGCACACACACCTTATATTCTGAATGCAAGCATTAATTTAAATTCACTGATTTGGTGGCAGGCCAAAAAGATGTATTAAAACCACGAATAAGTATTAGTGACATTAGGCTACATTTTGCTGACAGGGCGAATGGCGATGCATGGTGGTCCATTAGGAGGTGTTTATAACACTGCAATGCGTCAGCGTCGTTAACAAATAACTGGCTATCGCAAACATTACACGGAGCATAACGTTAGCTGGTTTCACATCAACAATGCCTCAAACAAACATAATATAGGACCGTCTTTCAGGTGCTTCGCCAAATTCCAGGTGTTTCGTCGCTTTGTTTGAAATGAATGATAGCATCGATTGCACACCGGCTTCACAGCATCAATTATATGTTTGTTGTCATCCGCCTCGAATGCGAAGTATTTCCATTTTCCATACCATCTTTCCTCTCAACGAGTCGCGGTGGAGCTGATCTTCTGTAGTTTTTCCCGTGTGCTTGTAGGCGTTCTTCTTCATCACCACTTGTGGACTGACTAAAACACTTGTGCGTATTTGCTGCCCCCATCAGGTCCGGAAGAATTGCAACCTCGGTACCTTCATTAAAATCGGTTCTAACGGTACTCCAGAAAAACAAGTACCGTCACGTTTTAAGAATGTTGGAACCGACGTATCGGTTCTCGTGACATCCCTATTCTAGAGTCACTTAGGGATTCAGTTGAATGTTGGGAAAGGGCAAGTGGAAATACTTTACTGACTTTGGAGGATGCTAGATCCGTCCTACTGATCAAGCCAGATTCAAACAGCTGTCTGATCTGAGCAAACAATTTCAGAAGATTACAAAAATGGTGTAAAAAAGCACCAATCAGTTATTTGTAATACTTTGGACAAACATATGACACAAATGGTGGAATTTGCATCCAAATACAATATTTGTGTTCTCTGTCCACTTACTGGACTTTGTTTAGAATGAGCAGCGATAGTTGAAGGCCACTTCAGGTGCAGGTGTTGTCAAAGGTAAGATAAAGAGAACACCTCTGCAGTCGGGACAGGTTGCCTGGTGGGAAGAGGGAAGAATGGACAAAACACTGGACAGAATCAGAGTCCATAGAGCCATCCTGTGTGATGAGAAGAGAATGGCGGTCGCTGCACGTAATCGCCTAGCATGAGTTTGTCCCGTCTTGCAGTATATTCACAATTCAAGCATATCAAGCATGATATTGCACCATGTCACAAGGCATGTTTCATTTCAGGAACCTGACTGGAGGATGCACCATTGGACTGCAGAGTCATCAGTTCTCAAAACTGGATCCAGCCTGTTGTAGAATTTATGCAGAATTCTAGTAGGTTCTGTAGGCCAAATGATGTGTAACATGCAAATAGGCGTACTTTAATAAACTGGGTACTCGGTGTATGGATATATAAATCCAGTCAAATCAAAACCTGGCGTCAGGTCATCCCTTCCATCTCCAGAGGATCAGCACGTCACGTCTATAGGACATGGTGCATCACAGAACGGCAGGGCGTGCATATACAAAGTACACATTGTCCGTACAAAATAACAGGAAAGTTCTGACTGATAGTCTTGCAGAGCGAGCATACACCTTACCTACCTACTGTATGTAAGAAAGCAATTCTATGGAAAGACAGCGTGGGAAGGATTACATAGTACATTACAGATGATCAAGCAACTGAACGATCAGTCCAAATTTGAGTATTTTGTCCACACACGCCAAAAGCTGCGAGGAAGTGCATTAATGCCTGTGTGCAAGATTCTATAAAGCACAGTCACGACTGGGTCGTGGTCTAAAGGGCATGTTGGCCAAAGATTTATGCTGCTTGGTCAAAACTAGGGAATAAATGCTGGGAAAAATAAACTGATTTGAATTCATGTAATTCATAGTGCCATATCAGGCTTGTAAAATAATCAAATAACGAGACTAATACACCACTAATAAGAACAAGACTGAATGATAACAGTGAGGATCTAAAGGATCAGAAGCCAAATAAACAGTTCTATTTCACCCCTTTTAATCACCAGAACTGGTGTCTAACACCTGCATATCCACACAGACCTTCAGTAATAGTCCTGAATATCATGTTCTCACTATATAGAAATCTGAACTAGTTGGCTCAGTAACGTTGTGCTCGATCAGCACAGACACGATCGAGATCAAACCTTTTGAGGTGGAAACTTTCTTTCCTTAACAGATTATTATTAATACTTTGTGCTGCTACTGCAGTGTTTTTATTTAATGACCTTTGAATGAAACGTTGAAATGAAAAATTGCACGACTGCCTCTTTATTTGGTCCTGATTGTGTGTCGCAGGCTGAGGTGGAGATTCAGTTGGATGCTGTTGACCCTGGACAGAAGGTTCTCATCATTGATGACCTGCTGGCTACCGGAGGTGTGTCCTTTCTTACGCGACGCCAGTGAAATCTTTACCTCGCATCACAAAGAACAGTTTCATCTAATGCTCGGTTAACTATAGCTAGTTGGGGTGTCTGAAAGTGGGAATGTTCAGCTCTAGCTTCTCTCTTTGACATTATTTGTTGTTTTAGTCTTAGGTTACATGCCATAGATGATTCTTTGGAAGAATTTATGCTCTGTTTAATGTATTTTTTTTTTCTTAAGCTTTCCTCATCCTCATAGTATAGTCAGATAAGAAAATGAAGAGTGGGAAACTTGATGTGTGTCTCTTGTGCATATGCTTTAGTTTTTCAGCACATAAACAATAATTAAATGTCCTGTGCTTTCATCAGGGACACTGCATGCAGCGTGTGAGCTGATGAAGAAGCAGAAGGCTCAGGTGCTGGGCTGCTTGGTGGTGATCGAAATAAAGGACCTCCGCGGGGCAGAGAAACTCCCCATCCCCGTCTTTTCTTTGCTACAGTGCTGATCAGTTTCACATCTGCACCGAGATGAATGAAGCATTCCACATGTACACAGTGCAATAAGTACACATGCGTCAGATTCTTTTTGAATCGTATTTTGTCTCTAAAGAAAGTTGAAGCGAGTTTAAGTAATTATCAATTAATTGCAACAAATATGGGAGTTGTTCAGTGGGACTTTTTGTCCTTGGGATGCAGCTATGCAATTGTACATGATTCTTAGTCAATACATCTGTGTTCTTGTGTAATTATAGCCCTGATTCTGGTTTTATTCATATGCATATTATTCATTCAGTTGCTTGATTAGGGCAGGTTTACAGATGGGCCATTATATGGTGACTTTCTAAAGGATGAAACCATGCCTGGTCAGGCTCCATTCTGCTGTCTGTAATGTAATGTCTGTAAAAGCCATTTTAAGAACGTCTTGCATGACTTAATCTTTTATAGTTAACAATAAGGTTTTTCTTAGTTAAATTCTGAGTTGTTGGTTTAGACTTATGCCAGTACCATGGTCTATTTTCACTTTGAGTTTGCACATTACCCATAACGGACCTCGTTTATCAGTCTTTTAATGAAGTCGTGTGCAAATCAAACCAAGCGAAAACGTTCCGACAGATTTACAAAAGTTTCTGAAAGGTTGATTTTCTTCATGCTAGTGTGCATATGTTGATCGCCCGTTCTTGCAAAGCACGGTCTCGACACAGCTCATTTGCATGTAGCGACACCTGCAAAATTAAATAAATAAAAAAACGGCTGGGAGCACGAAATGAACCGTCAGGATATAGTCTGAAAGATGGATGTAGAGGTTATTTTGACTCCCTTCCAAGCCAGTAAAAATATTTAATAACATTTGACATTAATAATAATCACACACTAAATCTTCCATCACCTGAGGCATTGGTTTACGACTTGCAGCTGTGCACAGACTGACCAGTCCACCCTGTGTTTATAGGGTGCCATTTCTTTTTTATAATTGAATGATTTTTATTTATTTTTTTTTTTAAAGAAAGACAATTCAATGTGCATATAATAAATGTAGTGATCCATGCAAATTGTGATCAAGTTAAGTCGAGATTTACATTTGTTAATAGATTTAAATGCTCAAACAATTTATGAATAAATTCTTTTGTATCCAGTTTGAAGTGACTGACCCATTGTCAATTGATTACCTGACGAGAGCAGTGCAGCAGAGCTTTAGTCCTTTGATGAGGTGAGAGCTGGACAGGTTAATCAGTTAAACACCATACATCCAGTAACTGGCCAAACTGCATCTCTGCCACAACTCTGCTGCGGTGGATTCTGGAGTCCAGCGTTTACACTTGATCTCTCACTAATGACGAACATTCCTGGAAAATTGTTTAAGACAAGAAGCCCGTGCCGTTTGGTTTTGGAGCCAACAGGTGTCCTTATCCCTTTTGGTCGAGATTACTGTGTGATACTGCTGAAATTAACAAGCAGTGTGTTTCAGGGTGGAGGTTTCCTTTAACGACAGCACGTGTGGAATGGTCCAGGTAAGCAGCACATGCTGCACCACATCGACTGTGTGAGTAATTCAAACCATCAATAATTTGTCACAGATTAAAAGACCGAGAACCACGTGTTCAAATTAGCTAGTTTATTGGACATTTATGCAGCTCATGACTAGTTCTATGACCTGCTGCTGCTGTACAGCGAACGTACATATGTAATGGCTCGACGTGCACCTCCCTAATACAAGCATTCACAAGCCTAAAACGCACAGCCACCTTAACGTCAACTAAATGTTCTATTTCAAAGAAAAAAAGAAAAGAAAAAAAAACACACAAACTTCTATATTCTGTTGTAAAACATTTCAGTCACAGACCAGTGTTTGGAGAAAGTCACAGTCCAAAGATTAAAAATATTGCACGTCATTCCAACAAGTCCAACATACGCATACTCTCAGAGTCGCTCCTCTTCCTTCATCTTCTGATTCAGTTTCTCCAAAACCAGGTTCATGTTAGTGTTCTTGTTCAGCTTGAGGTAAAAATCCTTTCTGATGGGATGCAGCGTGAGCCACTCTGGAGCCAACTCCACCAGCAAACGAAGATGTTTCTCCATTTCCCCTAAACACAGAGCAATGGCTTTTAGTTCAAAATAATTCACAATCAAACCAGAAGTTATTCAATTCAAGAAAACCAAATTGTTAATATCTCGAGCACCGATTTTCCCCCATTTACTTAAATGTCATGAATGACTCGACATCTTTAGTGTATTTTTAACGTAAGCAGTGTAAATATGCCCCGTGTAAGGCTTTTCATGTGTGTCCATGTTGATGCTTTGTGTCGAAATGGTTTTCTGCACAAGATAACCTAAGACTGTTTAATATACATTTTATGCAATAGAGAGCAGCTTCTCTGTTGGACGGGTCACACATGCTCACCTGCACTGAGAGAAGAGCGATAGCTGGCGATCATGCGATTACAGGCCAGGTCCATGATCAAGGCCGGCTTCTTCTCTGCTATGAAGACATTTCTCAGAATCCTGGCCATCTCTGGCAGGCGTGACATCATCCCCAGACGCGCTTCCTGTTCAGGATTCCGCGTCATTGCTGCTTGCAGCTTCTGAGCCTCTTTAGCTCGGATCTAAGCAAGAAAGTAGAGGAAAATTGTGTTTATTTATTTATTTATTATAAGGCAGGAAAGTTCTCTCTCGAACACAACAATGGGTTTAAGGTGAAATATCGAAGATTTTGAATATAAAACCTGTTGGTTTAATGGTTGGAACAAGAACAAAAACAACCACACCAGCCAGTTTTAACTTGAATAAAGTGAACCATGGCCATACAGGGCATGGAGATTTAAATGCCTACCCTCTCCAGCAGAGACTGGGACACTCCTTTGAGGGCACTGGAGGTCTGGACGGGCATCACAGCTGGTTTTACTGGTGTTTCGCTCGCTTTTGAACAAGCTGCCTCTGCTGTTTTTAAGGCCATATTAGCCAAAGCCTTCTCCATCTGAAAGAGTCGGACATTTTAATAAGCCACACCTGAGCACGGAGCAGGAAAAACAGCAAAGGACAAAAATCCTTCACATTAATTACTTACACACAAAGTACTGTGAAAAAGTATTTGCCCCCATCCTTATTTCTTCTGCTTTTTGTGTACATCTCATACTAAGTAGTTTCAGAAATTAAAACAAAATCTAAGGCAACCCGAGTAAACACAAAATACACTTTTCAAATGATAATTTTAAAGTTATCCAATACCAACTGGGCCTGTGTGAAAATCTATTTGCCCCCATAGTTACTAATTCCCCAAATCTATAAAACTGCATTCATAATGAGGTTCATCTGGACTAGACACAACCAGGCCTGATTACTGCAAACCCTGTTCAATCAAATCAACACTTAAATAGAACTTTTACAACAGCATGAAGTTGGTTAAAAGGTCTTACCCAGTAACACACTATGCCATAATTGAAGGAAATTCCAGAAATTAAGCAGAAGAAATCAGGTAAATACTTTCACAGCACTGTACATGCAATTTCAGGAATGGTCATGCTTAAATATGTAAAGATGTACAAGATACAAGGCATGTTTGTAAATGAGTGATGAAACTGAATCTAATGCCATAAACGATGCCATAATTTGTTTTTCTGTGGTATAACAATGAAATGTAATGGTGAATACATTATAAGTTAAACTATAAGCCAACGACCAACACGCAGATGCTGGATGTCATGATGTAGACACGCAATCTCTCTCTCCAGACTGCTGATGATTCTGATTCTCCTGCATTTACCTTAGGGGTCATGAGGGATCGAGCTCTGTCCAACACTTCCTGAGCAGTGGTGAGTTTCTCCGTCTGTGGAGGCTGAGGCAAGTCGCTGGGCAGGATGTTGGGCACCTCGTCCACGTTGAATTTGGGATGCCAGCGGGTTAGTTTATCATCAGGGACCACCATAGGAGGGTTCAACGAAGCTAGGAACACCTGCAGAACAGACCAGAGATGTCAATATAGATTTCAGGTTTTTATAAAAAGCAGTCAAACTTAATATACACTGGCAATTAATTTTAAAGATCCCCAGTTTATATTGTATTTGGTGAATGACCATTAGTGGGGGGGGAGAGATTAAATAAGCACTTAAATTTTTCCATTTAAGGACTTCAGGACTCTATGGTTTAGTTCAGACAGCAAAACTACCTTTCAGTTTTTATAGCGTTATTTACACACAGCTTTATTTTATTCAATGAGAAGCGAATATACACAAACACAATGCTAACCTTATGGTGTCCCTTCACGATTTCAAGCAGGTTCTGATGAAACGCGCGTCTTCTCTCCAGCAGACGAGTAGCAGACAGGACGGGACGGGCGCCATTTGTTTCTGCAGAAAACCAAAAGCTCTTGAGTAAAAGATTCGTGTGCAATAGAGCCAGTCTCAAATAGACTTTAAAAAGCAGATACTACGAGGTAGTCACCTTCTCCGATGAGCGGCTCCACAGTGAGCTGGTAGGTGGATTTCTTCACTCTAGTGTTGAAGGTCGGGATGTTTTTCTCCTGCCTTAAGGTGTAGGCGGATGGGTACACAGTCTTAATCTGTCCCATGTGAGACTCTTCAAAACGCCTGAAGACGACAAGAACAAGAAATTCATCTTTTACTCTTGAATTCTCGAATCTGACTGGTTAGAAGCAGTCGGTTCGTTTATTTATAAACAGCGGTTCAGTTCTAACAGTAGTGCCGTCTGTAAGGCAACTCACAGGTTCGTATTAACGTCCTCGTTCTAAATACGTTATTCTTTCAACCGAAACAACTCATTCACAGGAACATGTATGGCGAGTGCTCCGTGTTGTCCAAGACTAATAATAAATGGATTAAATGTTTGCTGTAAATGAACGAAGAACAATGCATAATCTGTGGAGCAGTTTCCCGCAAGGATATGTTTTTAATATTTACGGAAGGAGTCTCCAGCGTCAGCGCTTTGTAACAGTAAGTTTCAGGACAAGACTGCGCACTCTCCACATTCTCCAACATGACCATCTGAGGGGTATTTGTTTGTGACTGACCCTTGTGTTCAACTCAGTAGGAGCTTGGCTTGTAGGGAGCATTTTTGACATCACTTGCCTCGTTCTAAAAAATGAGCTAACAGACACCCAAATCCGGCTCAATCTGTTCTGATGGACATAATTTCATAGTAGCCTATCCAACAAAATAAAACAAATAAAAATTGCTAGTAGGTAGACTTGAAAATGGAGAGCAGGGTTGACCTAATATTCCCTTTAAAACATGCTAAATGAAAAGTCACTCACTTGTGCATCATGTCCTGGACTCCTTGTTTGACTTTGGCGAAGGTGACGGTTTCCGAGCGGTTGAAGAGCATGCCGACGATGGTGTCCATACTGCGGAACATTTCTGCTAAAACCTTGTATTTGAAGGGCAGGGGGAGGCCAGGGGGAACGTCCTGAGCTAGTGTGTGGTAGCGCTGATAAGCAGGAAGCTTCTCACTGAAATGGGAAAAGCACCAACAAATGTGTAAACGATAAAGTGACAAAAATATAATGTGACCTGGAGGATGATCCAGTAAACAGAGCTCTGTATTGTTCTTTTAATGCCGTGCCAGCACCAGTCGCTATTTTCATAGCAAGCTCGACGTAAATAAAACAGGACATTCAATAAAATCTTACAATATTACAGCAATAAAATCTTATTTCGAGCATTTGAACCATGTCAACAACAAAAACTGTAAGATCCTAAAATTTAATACTGGCTAAAACTGCTTTTAAAAAAAAGAAAAGAAAAAGTTTCCTGGTGAGACATTTTGGCTGTTTTTAACACTGGACAACTTTTCTATTCAGGGCAGTCCAGTAAAATATACTTAACAGTCAGTCATTCTTCTCTTACACCATTCAGAGTAGGAACGCGTGTGTGAATCTTCAATGCCCAAACCCAAGAGCATGAGTTATACTGGGTATTTTGTCCTGGACAGCAGTTCCACACAAACCGGGTGCATAATGTACGTGTGATTGTAAATACTTACCCTTCATCCACTTTGTGGTCGTGTGTCAGTTCCTCTCTGATTCTCTCCTCCTCGACTACTCTCCCCTCCTTCCTCTGCTGTGCTTTGGCTGCGAGCTCCCTGGCGCTGTCCAGTCGGGCTTTGAGCTCAGCGAGAGTAGACACAGGTGCCGGGGTTGGCGAGGTCGCCGCTTCAGCCTGTCCTTTCAGCTTCTGCAGACGAGCCTTCAGCGAAGCCACGTCCTCTCTGGAGAACGTTTTCTGGAAGATGTCAGAGACACAGCGGCTGATTAGGACACATTATTGGACCGGAGAACAAAACCTCATGGTTACAGCAGAGTCTCTGCAGAGTACCTTGTTCGGCTGGTCGGGCTGCTTAAGAGTGCTCACTTTGTTCACAGGTGAGTCTTTCGTCCCATGTTCGACTACACCGGTTGAATCTTTACAGGTGGGTGTACTGGCCGGTGCCTGCATGCAAACATCACAAGCGTCATCAGTGAGGTTTCCGATCATCTGAGCATTTACACTAGGTTTTTACTAATCCGGCTCTCTCACGGTAACTAACATACTAATATAGTGTTCTGGTTAAAGGTGACGTGTTGGAGTAGGTAACGAGTACTCGCTGAACACTAACTGGTTTCTACTGCAGATACAAGTGTACTACAATTGTTAGAAAATAAGCAGATCTAAATCCTGTAAGCTATTAGAGACGCCACCACATCTGCCTAACATCAGCACATCCGATTAAAGTATTTAAAAGTACTTATTGCTTAATAAATCCGTAGAAGCTATAACAATATGAACACCGTCCATCTTTGAGTTTTGCATCACTGCTGTGTATTAACATGAGAGGAAGTTTTAATTTTAAACACAGAGAGAGTTGTAAACTTGGTTCTTACACGTTGTTAGAAAGGGGTTAATTCTCCAGGACAAAACATCGCGATACTACACAAGATCACGGAGCGAACAGATTCATTCATCCGTTACATTTCGGGCCAAACAAACAAACAAATATACTGTAGAACAGTGGAATATAAAAACGCTCATTTAACCCTCCTGTTATGTTTGGAAATAAAGTTACATCCATTATGTAATGGGTCAAAATGACTCCCACTGTTTAAACTCACACAAAAACAGCAAAGAACAGTTTAAAACAGTAAACCTTGTCCGAGACAAACCATAAGAATAAATATTTAAATACAGTTAACTTAAATGAGGAAATGTCAAAGAATTAAGAGAAAGAGAGATTAACCAGTGTTTCAGATATCTCAGATTGACCCATAACATAAAAAAGCAGAACGTAAAGTTTTATCAAACAATAGAAGAGAAGTTAGCATTAGCATGTGCATTAGCGCGCGCTGTGCATGTAAACAGAGATGTGACGCGACCTTTACTTCAGTTTCCTCGTGTTTAAAGAGCACGAGCTTCTTCCTCGCAGTCCTCCTCTTCCCAGCCTCCACACTCCTGGCTGTGTTTGTTTCCTTCGTGGCTGTGACCCGGAGCCGTTTTTTAGCCGTGCTGTGCTGCTCGGTGGCGGAGGAGAACACGGCCGAGCACAGATCAAACTCCGCCTCGGTGGAAGTCCTCTTCGGGGTCCGGGGACTGTCGGGCGGCCCTGGTTTATCCGAGCTTCGGGACTCCGTGCTGCCCTCCGCATGATCAGGCGCAGACACGGCCTCGTCGATCACCCTGAGGAACTCCTCCTGGACAGATCTGAGCTGCTCGCGGTCCTCCTGCACGCCCCTGAGCGCTGTGTGCGCGGTGCTGCTGCCCCTCGGCCTCGGCCCTGCTGTGTGCAGGTTGGGCTCCGGCACCACTCGGTCCTCAGAGCTCGGCTTTCGGGATTTCGATCGCAGTGTCCGATCCACACCTCCTCTCTTAGATTGTGAAAAATATTCAGTAACTCGAGCTTGAGCCATGCTTGCAAAACTAAGCTAAATAAACTCCTACAGCCCTTGTTAATGAAACCTGTCTTTAAAAATCTCCGCGAAGTTACGCGGCGGCGTTTTAAACAAACTTCCGCCCCGCGCGCTCGTCCTCTATAAACTTTCCCGCGAAATGGTACCACGTGCCCTTTGCAGGCGGGGCTGAATACGTAGCGCTCCCCGCTTCAAGCACTCCGATTGGTTATCTCATTGATCAAACAGCATGCACGCGTACGTGATTGGACACGACGTCAACGTTGCAACGTGAACACCAAATAGCTTTCTGTTATATATGTGTGTGTGTGTATATATATATAATATATAGTGCGCTTATATAGAGAGTAGGGAGATACTTGAGATTCACCCTACATTTCTTTTTCATTTAACCAAAGATAAATAATTAAACAAACCAAATAAGACAGTAAAACATAACTCGTTTATGGAATTGTGCCTACATGTGCATGTATATATAAAATATATTCTAAATAACGTGTATAAATTCGTGGTGCCTAATGCTCATATTTGTAAATGGCAAAAAAAAAAAGGCAAAAGTGTGAAATACAGTAAGTGTCAGTAACAGTTCTATAACTGCTCTCACAGACAGTATATAAAGTCTGACTGCAATACAAACACCACTGCTGACAATATACACTCACTCTTAACAACAGAAAAGCATCTCAGCATCAAAGCACAAAAATCTATCCTTGAGCTGGATGGGATACAACAGGAGGAGACCACATCAGAGTCCACTCCTGTCAGCCAAGATCAAGAATCCGAGGCTATCATGGGTACAGACTTACTCACACTGAATAGAAACCCACCTGGTCTTTTTCCAGTCTTCATCTGTCCAGTTTGGGTAAGTCTCTGCTCATGAATTTTGTTATTAACAGACAGGAGTATGTTGCTGTTGTAGCCCATCTACCTCGAGGTTTGAGGCTTTGTGCTTTGATGCTGAGATGCTTTTCTAATCACCACAGTTGTAAACAACAAAAAAATATTATTTGAGTTACTATATCCTTCCTGGCAGCTCAAACCAGTCTGGCCATTTTCCTCTGACCTCTCTCATCAACAAGATGTTTCCACCCAGAGAACTGTCACTCACTCACTCACTCACTCACTCAGTGTTTTTTGTTTGTTTGTTTGTTTGCTTGTTTTTTTGTTTGTTTGTTTTTCACACCACTCTCTGTAAACTCTAGATATTGTGTTGTGTGTGAAAATCCCAGGAGATCAGCAGTTTCTGAAATACTCAATCTGGTACCAACAACCATGCCACAGTTAAAGTCACAGAGATCACACTTTTCCCCTATTCTGATGTTTGATGTGAACATTAACTGTAGCTCTTGACCTGTATCTGCACGATGTTTTGCATTGTGCTATTGCCATATGATTAGCTGATTAGATAACTGCATGCATGTACAAGTGTACAGGTGTTCCTATTAAAGTGGACAGTTTGTGTATTACATTCAACATACATGGTGTATGTTTCACCACCAGAGGGCGCCATTACACCGCAATAAATGATATGATATGAATTTATTAAAACAGACTAAGACTATAAAGTTTTGGAGGAATGTGTTGAGTTTATAACAGTTTAAGGACACTTAAGAGCATGTGTTTCATCCGGATCTAAACGAATAGACCATTGGGTCAGAGCAAACATAGAGCATATTTACACGTGACGTCACACACCTTTTAGTAGTCTCCTTGCTGTCATGGTGCATTAGGAATAATTATGGAAATAATGGAAAGGCTAAAAACAGGGCTGTTCAGTTATGTTGGATATGTTTTATACTGCAAAGAAATTGGGAAAACATTCAGGTTTACTTAAAACTCAAATTAAAATATATTAAGTCTTCTAAACTTTACCTAACTTTTTTTTTTTTTTTTTTTTTTTTTTTACAACTGGGGCTGAAATAAATGTCTTCTTTTACTTCCTTGTACAGGTTAACAAGGTGAACTTTTGCGTCATCAGTTACAGGTGTACTAATTTCCGCCTACATTTCCAACATGTAGACAAAAAGCACTGACTTAGTAAACATAGTATTTAATGCGGTAGTATACGGTTTTGGAACGTAGCCATGGTGACGGAGGTTATGACTCACTGATTCGAGTCGTTGTAGTTTGATTCTTTTGCCTTATCGTTTAGACAAAAAGAAATACCCAGAATTATAAATTATATTATAGGCTACAATTCCGACCCCATGACATCGTTTGATCACATTTCTAAATAAAAAAATAAAAATAAAATAATAATAATAATAATAATAATATGATTTTTAATATTAAAGCAACATTTAAACAATAGCACTCACTGGAAACATAGTAAAGGTATCTTCAATGATACAAAGGGTGGGGCATTAGTTCCAGACTTGTGCAGTTTTAATGACAGTAAATGTTTAGTAAACGTTCTAGAGAGCGCAATACAATACTGTCTAAAAGTCAAGTACGATAGACAACATAGCAGAAAGTAAATAATCAAGCGTTAAACCTTGATGAAGATCGCGAATCGATTCTCTGGATCGATTCAATTAAAAGAGTCGTTCGAACAGAAATGACTCGCTTGTGCGCGAGACTCCACGTTTTCCTCTTCTCTCAGCTCTGAGTTTACTTTCCGCCGCGCGGGATTAATTTAGAAGTAAACTGCTAGGAGTAAGCACACTGAACACTGAAAACTTCTCCTGGGAAGTTTTTACCGTTTGTTTTTGTGACAAAACTTTGAGTTGTTTCGAAGAGAAAGAAAGCTGAAGAAAGTTTGAACGCTGGTGAATTACTCATTTTCTCCCACAGAGACCTGGAGGGAAGGGAAGGGACTGGTTCACGCGCCTGCTCTTCACTGACAAACTTTCATTTGGGATTATTTTTGGACGTTTTTTGGAGACTTTACTCTCTTTCCACGCCTTGTGGACGTCTGACAGGTGGTGGTCTTAAATCAGTTGAAGTGGAAAACTCAGGAAAAGCAGGATGTAGGCTGGAGAGCAGGCGGGATGTGTGGATGTGTGGATGGAGACTGTGAGACAGTATGACTTCTGGTCTCGGTTCTGGTCTGAGGAGTGTATGCTCCTGTAGGCTCTGATGGAGCTGCAGGCGATCTGTGGCCTGCTCTACTGCTTTCTGCTGCCCTCTGTACTGCTGGCAGGTAAAGTGACATGTCTTCAGCTCATCTACACTAAACTTCATCATCTTCATTTGCATGATTAATAGCAGCAGGTTGGTGAGATGATGTGCTCACATGATGACCAGGTTTAGTAGAGCAGCAAGAGATCAGCAGACTGGAATTGATCCAGAATCACAAATGGGCAAACTTAATTTATAAGCCTCAGTAACATTATGGTTTCTCAACCAAATTTGGGGTCTAAAATACATCTACACTTTTACTCAGGTAAAGCTGTACACACACCTGAACACACCTTACTAGGTAAAATATATATTCTAATCAAGCTGTATGCTTGAAGGTACCACACCATAGACAAGGACTGGTACAGTTCCCTATTTCTGAGAGGTTCTCCAGTTTTATAGGAATATATATAACATCCGATACATATAATATGGATTTGTTGAGTGTGTAGTAAATAAGGAGACCCGTGAGGAATAAGGTTCCTCAAATACGCCCCCCCAAAATAAATAAATAAATAAATAAATAAATAAATAATATTGTGTGTGTGTGTGTATGTGTGTGTGTGTGTATATATATATATATATATTACACACTACCAGTTAAAAGTTTGGACACACTCATCCCCCCCCC
>JANDJT010000164.1:12534079-12563620 GCA_024331685.1 Stegophilus panzeri
CACAAATAAAGGAATATAAATATATATCTTTAAATAAGTGCATAAAAATGCTGTTTAAAAGGCCATATGTTGTGTTAATGCTGAACAGCTCTGCCCTTAAATGAGCGTGATTGATTGATTAATGATCTAACACTTCTTCTCGGTTTTGCCTGAGCGTAAGAACTGACACGTGGGCAAATTAAATCATCCTGGCTCAGAATTTGTGAAGTGGGTGTTAAAAAGAGTGTTAATGCTGTTTTTTTTTGTTTGTTTTACATTGAACTGGTTTCAGCCAGACACATGATCAATGCTTTAGGCTACGATGAAGTGAATTTACACACAGCGGAAGGACCGGTTCGATCAAATCATCTTACAGATTAATCATTTACTGTCTCATAGCTGGGAGGCATGACTTCACAAGCACACTGATAGATCCATTAATTATGCAAATGAAGCTGTTTGGTAAGGCCACACGATGTACTGTTTAATTGTTTTTAATACATTGTGGGTAACACCTGGTTGCAGGTCGTAGTTATCGTGAGTCTCGTACACGGTGCTGGAGCGTGTATCTTGCTGTGACTCGATGCCGTTAGAACAAAGTCTTCTTCCATTTATTTAAATCCTGTAATTAAGAGCACTTAAAATACAGCATAATTTACATTATTCTTCAGGAAGGTTTAATGTAAGTATCAGTATCGATACCATCTCGATGTTCATCGCCCGTATTCATATGTATGTACTCATCGTATCAGCATTGATCTGTATAACAGGTTAGATGACGTACACGGCTTTGGGAACGTCGGTGAAATTACACGGATAAGTCCAGGATCAGGATGATCAGGATGTTAAAGCAAGGTCCAGTTATGACAGCGGTTACAGACACGATGGACATGGAGATCATTTTCAGCTGCTATTGTTAGAGTTGTAGTTTTGGTATAGTTGAAAACAAATTATATGCCAAATTGTCTGGACGCTTGAATTAAATGGCATTAATTAAAAGTAATGCCACTGACACGAATGCACTAAAGCTTAAAAACTGATACGAATGCACTGAAGCTTAAAATATATTTAGTGTCAATGGAATATTACTTTTAATTAATGCCATTTAATTAGAGCGTCCAGACAATTTGGCATATAATTTAATATCTCTCTCTCTCTCTATATATATATATATATATATATATATATATAGTGTGTGTGTGTCATTTGAGTCTAACTGCAACTAGGAAAAGTGTGGATTATGCGGATTATACAATACAAAATGTTTCTTTATGTATTTTGTGTGTAAGGGATGATATAGAATTAAAAAGCTCTAATGGCTCCAATTAATAATAAATATGATTTGCCTAAAGTCTAATATATGAAATATCCTTTTATACTATTCATACAAATGAATACTAATTATAAGAGGTTGTCCCTGAGCGCAAAAAGTTTCGTCATCGGGGACAACCAAAGGGTTTCCAAGTGCGTTTAAATAGACATTTAACTTCCTATTAAAACAGATAACTGTTATGAAGTCTTTTTGTATTACACTTTGCTCTGTGGGTGTCTTTTTATTCTTTGATTTAAATATTGTTATTGCTGATATTGTGCGCATGCAAGCTTGGGGAGTAACGTGTAACGGCGTTACGTAATCAGGATACGGAAAACTGGTAACTGTAATGGCTTCCACACGCGACACGACTTTCATAGACGTCGGGTTGTGGTTCTGTCCGTGTTACACAACTGTCTGTCTCGGGCAGCAAGTATTGTCTGTTCTCCATAGGGACTTGGAGGTAAATAAGAAACGTTGCAGTGAACGCAGGGAACTGCCTGCTGGTGTTTGTTGTTTCCACTCGTTTAAATTATTTGAAAAAAACTGCATGCTAGTTGATGTTCTGTTGCAGGTACATCAGGACTCCTCCCACTGAATCTTCCCGGGCCATGCCCCGTCTTTTGCTCTCTCTCTGATTGGCTGTAGGTCAACGCTGCGGTTATATTCGGGCAAAACACACTGCACATTACGCGATTTGGAATTGCAGACAGGTCCGGATATTGAACATGTTAGATATCTTGCTGACGTCGGTGACGCATCGACACTTCTCGCAGATCAGCGTCTTTGATCATTCGTACACTGCGTTCGTCGCTCACGGGAGCGAGCTCTGATTTGCTCATGATTTCGGGCTTTTGTCGGCGATCTCCACAAAACTGTCGGCATAATCAGTTAGTCACGTCAAAAAAAAAAAAAATCAGATTACAGGTGCGTTTCAAGATTACAGTGAGGTTTTTTTTCCATTTAAAACCAAATAAAATGAATTTTTGCACACATAACGCAATATAGACAGCTGCTTGCGAAGTTAATGCGGTAGAAATGAACACACATTGTCTCTGAAATGCTTTTGTGATGTAATGTTCCCCGCATCAGGGACAGTGATCTTTTATTTATTTAAAACAAATCCAAACATTGAACATGTTTTTAAGCTCTAAATAAAAGTATTTTAGATCGTACAGCTTTTCTCTTGACTTTATTTACACATGTGACCTTGAAGTAATCCAAAAATAATCCAATTACATTACTTTCTTACTGGATTATGTTACTGATGACATTTTTTCTGAATTAATTTGTAACTGAATACATTTTTGAAGTAACTCTCCCAACCCTGTGTGCATGTTAGCACATGATGATATAAGACCACTTCTGGCGTGCCGTGATGGTCCTGTTGGACCTCAGCCTCCGCTGCTGGAAGTTTCTGTCTGGCACGGATCTGTAAGCATTTTACTTCTGGATTCCTGTAGAAGAGAGAACCATTTCTGTAACGGCTTCACAGAGTTCAGGCCGGGAGCTCGTACGGTTTAGTCTAACAATCACATTTTCCACGTTCTAGTCCAGTTTTCTCTTCTCAACCAGCATTTTTGTCTCTGGGTAAAAGGCACATTTCGAGCGGGGCGCAATAGGACGCAGAATACTGAGGATGTATTCTTTTTCAGGAAATCATGCCCTGCTATTTTCTCAGTATGCTAATCAGAGAACGTGGTTGGGGTTAGACAGTTCCTCTTCTTGTTTTCCGCTGTTGTTCAGCAGCTGTCCAGATTCATCAGGCGCTTTTTTTTTTTTTTAATCGAGTTCCAGGCTTCCTCTCAGACTAATGTTAGACTAGAGCGAAACACACCGCTCACCATCGCTCCTAGAACACATGCAGTAGCTCTGCTGCTCGTCTCGTATGCCCTAGTTTTGGTGTACGAGTATCATTCTACACTCTTATCACACTGAGCAGACACGCCGCTGTGAGCTGTTTGCACTGTCACCACTGTGACCCTGGAGAAGTTAATGTGGCTATTAACACAAAGCACGTGGAGCCACAGCTTCATGGGTTCTTTGCTTTTTCTCCTCGTTTCTGCTCGTTCATCCAAACCGCTGTCTTTCCGTTCACCGTGAAATTGCTCCGGTCACGTCTCGGTCTGAACCAGCAGCTTTAATTCTGCAGGTATAAATCAACCCACAGCTTGGGCTGCTGACAGGATGTTGGTGGAACGCGTGGCTTCTGTTGTCACATGGGCATCGTGTGACTTACAGGAAACTGAAGGTGCCTCAAGACATGCAGAAGAGCTTGAAGTTCATAAACTGTTGTAAGCTTGGTATGTAGATAAGGCGAAGCACGTGGAGCCACGGCGTCAGGGTGTGGTTCTCACATTTACTGCACGGTAGACCAAAGTGTGCGTTATGGTTTGTTAGAAATCAGAGCCAATCTGTCACAGTATCGAGTGATAATACACGTTCATGTCACAAAAACATCTCAAATGTCATCTACATGATTATTTTAGGTAAGAAAAACAAGATAGTGTTCAGAGCTCGAGCTGGTCTGCATTGCTTCAGCTTCCTGATAAAAACGTCTGCGTTCTTGCATGAAGTAACGGCAGTATTAAACTACGTCAGGCTCAGCCGAACGATCTACAAAGCACAGAACTTCTGCAAACATGACTGAAAAAAGATCTGAATGTTTCACAAAGACAAGGAACTTTGGTAGCATGTAGCTAACTAAGGCACTTTTTTTCAGTCGAATTTATACATACAGTCTGAACCTTATACCCTCTGAAACTATTGGAACGGCAAGGCCAATTCTTTTGTTTTTGCTGTAGACTGAAGACATTTGGGTTTAGATCTAAAGATGGATATGAAAAGACAGTTTAGAATTTTAGCTTTTATTTCCTGGTATTTATAAGTGGATGTGTTACACAACAGCACATTTTGTATCAGACCACCCTATTTTTAGGTGAGGAAACATACTGGAACTTGTGACTGACAGGTGTACCTTGTTTCCCAGGTGTGTCCTGTTAGATTGATTGTTTAAACAATAAATAGCTCTGAACGTCTACTCTTGGTTTTAGTAAGTAAGTAAGTAAGTAAGTAAATTTTATTTATAAAGCACATTTAACACAGCGAAGCTGACCAAAGTGCTGAACATAGTAAAGAAAAGTAAAATAGAAAACAGAATAAAACCAAATAAAGGCAGACAATAGACAATAGTAAAAATTTAGATTAAAACGCCTGGGAGAAGAGATATGTTTTCAGCCTCTTTTTAAATTTGGTAATTGAAGGTGCAAGGCGGATGTCCAGAGGCACTTGGGACAGCAACTGAAAAAGCTCTATCCCCCTTAGTTTTAAACAGGATCGAGGGACATACAGAAGAAACCTATCAGATGATCTTAGAAATCTGTTAGATGAATGTGGTGTAAGAAGATCTTTGAGATAAGAAGGAGCTTGATCATCAAGAGTTTTAAAGACAAACAACAGAATTTTAAACTGAACCCTAAAATGGAACGGGAGCCATCAGTTAGCCTTCAGTTTCACCTGTGAAGACTGCATTTGTTGTTAAAAAGGATAAACCAACATGAAGGTCAGAGAGCTGTCTATGGGAGAAAAGCAAGCAACCATTTTGAAGCTGGGAAAAGAGGGAAAATCAATCAGTGCCATTGCAAAAGCATTTGGCATAGCCAGTACAACAATTTGGAATGTCCTGAAAAAGAAAGAAACCTCTGGTGTACACCAAATGAGTCGGCAAAGGAAAACAACAGCAGTGGATGAGAGAAACATTTGTGAGAGCTGTGAAGAAAAACCCAAAAACAACAGTCAGTGACATCACCAACAACCTCCACAGTGAAGGTCTCACAATCCACCGTTCGAAGAAGACTTCGAGAGCAGAAATATAGAGGACATACCACAAGATGCAAACCACTCATCAGCAGTAAGCCTGTTTGGAATTCGCAAAGAAATAAAGAAATGAGACACAAAAGTTTTTGAACCAAGTTTAACCTCTACCAAAGTGATGGAAAGGTCAAACTGTGGAGAAAGAAAGGATCTGCTCATGATCCAAAACATACAAGCTCATCTGTGAAACATGGTGGAGGAGTGTCATGGCTTGGGCTTAAATGGCTGCTTCTGGAGTAGGTTCACTAATCTTTACTGATGATGTAACTCATGATGGTAGAAGCAGAATGAATTCAACAGTTTAAATTGTCTGCCAATTTACAGAGAAATGCATTCAAATTAATTGGGAGGAACTTCATCATGCAGCAAGATAGCGATCCAAAACACACTGCCAACTCAACAGAGGACTTCATCAAGGGAGGAAGGTTTTAGACTGGCGGAGTCAATCACCAAACCCAATTGAGCAGTATTTCCCCTCCTGAAGAGGAGACTGAATGGAGAAACCCCTCAGAACAACAGCTGAAAGAGGCTGCAGTAAAATACTGGAAAAGCATCACACAAGTAGAAACCAACAGTTTGGTGATGTCAGCGAGGCTCGATGTTATTACAGTTCTTGCAAGTAAGGGATATGCAACCAGATCTTAAATGTTATTTACTTTCATTTGCTTCAAGACTTATCTGTTCCTATACTTTTGCTCACTTAAAAATTGGGTGGTCTGATACTAAAAGTTCTATGTTTTATGTTGTTTAACACATCTAGATGTAAATACCAGGAAATAAAATCTGGAATCCTCAACCCTCTTCTCATATCATGTTTTGATCCCAAACCCAAATGTGTAGAGCACAAACAGATGAATTGACCTTGTGTTCCAATACTTTCAGAGGGGACTGTATAACCAACTAAAAAGCACTTGAGCAGAGGAGTGAGACTCCAGTGCTGGTGTGTGTTCAGCAGATCCTGAGCTCTACTCTAGACCCAAAGCTGACATTTAAAACATTTCTTTTAAAATGTGTTTTTGTGAAGTGTTGTGATGAGCAGCATTTTCACGTGATGACCACGTGTGAAGCTTCACATTGGGTACATGATGTTTCTAAAATACTTGTGTGGCTGCTAATGTGCAGATTAGCATAGCAGTGAGCGCTTAACCTTATATCACAGTTCACAGTATGTGATTTTTAAATAAAAAATGTCTACTATTACAAAGACTTGCTTCATCGTGGTATTTTAAACCTCCGACAGAACTCTAGTCCTCTGAACAGTATCAAGGGACTGTCACCTGCCAGGTGTGTCCTGTGTCCTTATGCTGTCCATAAGCACCGCCCAAAATGGTGCCTACCCAGTCAGCCTGACCCGGGCGAGCGATGGAGCTGTAGTGTCCGTGATAAGTGTTGTGTTGCAGATCTCCGTGCATCATAACTGATTAAGGTGTGGTTTTTTGTGTCTTTTGTTTTGTTGAGTAATATTTCTACAGTAGTGACTGAAGAGAATGAGTTGTAATGGTGTTGTTACCACTTCACGGTGATGTTATTTCCTGCTTGTCGTATTTCACAATTGACGAGTTCTCTTCCTCTGAAAAAGGAGACGTCAGGAGCAGGTTAATCCTGTTCACACGCACCGGGGTTGTTTGTTGCTCCTGCTGGATCTGTGCAGTGTGAGGCTGGAAAGTGTGCATCACTGTGGGAGTGAAACACTCTCTATCTCTCTCTCACACACACACACACACACACACACTCACTCACTCACTCACTCACTCACTCACACTCTCTCTCTCTCTCTCTCTCTCTCTTTCTGTTTCTGTCTCTCTTTCTGTCTCTCTCTCTTTCTGTCTCTCTTTCTGTCTCTCTCTCTTGCTTTCTGTCTCTCTCTCTCTTTCTGTCTCTTTCTCTCTCTTGCTCTTACTCTTTCTCTCTTTCTTTCTCTCTTTTTCTCTCTCTCGCTTTCTCTCTCTCTTTCTGTCTCTCGCTTTCTGTGTCTCTCTTTTTTCTCTTTCTATTTCTTTCTCTCTTTCTTTTGCTCTTTCTGTTTCTCTTTTTCTCTCTTTCTTTCTCTTTCTCTCTCTCTCTCTTTCTTTTTCTCTCTTTCTTTCTGTCTCTCTCTTTCTTTCTCTCTGTTTCACCCCCCCCCCGCCCATTCTCTCTCTCTCTCTCTCTCACACACACACACACACACACAGGGCTTGAGGAATCCCAGGTATTTTTAGTGCTGCATGTATGACACCACCTAAAAAGCTGTAGTTCAGTACAGAAAGGAGAATGTACCAGAGGATCATTAAAGTAAGGAATCCATACAGTGCTTAAACTGCACAAAGTTCTCCATTAGATAGTGATTTGTTTTTCTTCACTTGCACAGTAGATGAAAAAAGATTTCTCAATGTCCTGTTTGTGTGGAATTATTTATTTATTTTATATTTTTACTCCATCTGTGTGATAAATTGCTGAATGGACATGCTTATAAACCGACCCCAGCTCAAGCATTAGTTTCTGTGCTCTTCCACCTCACAGAGCTGTGTAGAACCCTGGATCAGAGGGTTTCAGCGTAGAACCCGTCTGGAAAGCGAGAACTGTTAACCAAGCCGTTGTCAAGATAACGGCTCGCCTTATATCAGGGTTTACACAATGACCACGACGTTATAAGTAAAGAATAAAACACAGCATGGCACGCTGTTGGATGACGGGATGCTGTTGTGATTATTTTCTTACAGCAGCACGCTCCAAAGTCTTTTATATCTCGTTTACATCAGCAATTTGCACGACGATTACATTTCTTGCAGTTAAAGCACACGTCTTCCATTTTATTCGTTTACAGCCCGCAATTTGATGTAGTGGGATTTCCATGTAAGTCACTAATATCGCTACCGTTATAGCAGCTATAAACAGTCACTCCATCACCAGCCTTTACCCTTTCTTCAGGTTAATAAAGAAAAGAACCAGCAGCTGGTCATGTTCCCTATAAACCATTCGCAAAGCCATTCGCCATGAAATCTTTCCCGTTCGAGCTTTACAAAGCGCTGACACTGGAGACTCCTTCCAAAAAGGATAAGCATCCCATCAGAGAAATCTTCACCATATCAACAGCTAGAAACCTGTTTTTATCCATTTATATGGAGCATCTGTCATACAGGTATCTGTATTCTGTAGAAACGATAATGTATTAGAACGAGCGCGTTGATATAATCCTTGTAGCTGGAGCTATTGCCCGAGCTGCTGTTGTGGAAAATGAATCAAAACCTTCCGACCAATCAGAACGGAGAATTCAGCAGCGCTGCGGTGTAATAAAAACAGCTAAAGATAATCTTTCAGTCAGCGTGGCAGTTGTGTTCACTAACCTTTCTGGAATTATTGTCTATTAAAACAGAGTTATGAGATGGATAGTATTTGTATACATTTTTTTTTTTTTTAATTGTCCGTTGATCTTGTAAACACAATGCTAAACAAAACTGACTCCTCCTCCTGAAGGGAATGTGGGGGGAGTAGCAATATTTTGTCCATAATAACTATGTTGTGTGTCAAGTATTAAATATTGAGATATATATAACAATCTCAAGTGTAGCAGATTATTGGGACATATCTATAATCTGGATTATTTGTTAGTTGAGATGCTCTGAAATCCTTACATCAAGCTCTCTGGAAAATATGCAAATGTTGAAATATGTTTCTGAAAATAAACTGATGAAAGACGTTCAGTTCAGTATTATAACAGTGAGCAGATGTGTGGGAAAGCTGGTACTGCTGTGTTGGTCTCGCAGTGCCGAATCCGATCCTGCTGTCTCCAGCTGTGACGTGTCGCCGAAACCATCTGCATCCTGTCGAAATCCTGACAGTCCGCCTCGGCCTAATGAAACCTGTGAACGAGAGAACTGCTCCAAACACATGGCAAATCCCCGAATTCAACCAGTGCCGGGATTGTTTCGGCACGTTCTTCCTTGATCCAGAGATTTTAATCTCTGCTAACGAGATCAGATAAATGACGAATAGCTCTGCTTTGAAACGTTCAGACTTGTGAGGAGAGTTAGGGCTCCACGAGTAAGAGCATGCCGTTGTCAGAGATTATGAGCTTGAAGGCTTGCCTTTTTTTGGTAAGAGTTTTTGCAAGGAATGCATAACAAATAGTGCAGAATCTCGTTTATGTACTTGCCTTTGCGGATCTGTGTCGCAATGCAGAGATGGGGTTTATGGGTAGGCGTAGCACACAGAGGTGCACAGATGTGCTGGCAGCGCACTGTTTGTATCTATAAGTGCTGCGCTAAAGCTGATTGGCTGAGCAGGGACGTATCTGTGTTTAAGTTCACGATAGTTAGTTATCTGAAGTGCTTTAGCTAAAGCGTTTAACTTTTGGTGATGGTTTATTAGAGAAATAGAAACCGTGCATTTCAGAGATGGTAGGCATTCGTTTGGGCTTATTGGAATCTGCGATTGCAGGACTGCGGGAATACCAAATCGAATTATTTGCCCAAGGTTTGGTATAGCATTATGATATTATGTTATGTTATGTTATGTTATGTTATGTTATATAATAATGATTAGAATTGCCATCTCACAGCTCCAGCATCACCGGTGTGATCCTGAGCTCAGGTTACTGTCCGTCTGCGTTCTCACCATGTCCGTGTCGGTTTCTCCAGGTTCTCTGGTTTCCTGTCTCCTCCCACAAACATGCCAGTAGGTGGACTGGCATCTCTAAACTGCCCCTGAGGTGTGACTGAGAGTATAAGTCTGTGTGCGTCCAATCCAGAGTGCATTCCCGCCTCACACCCAGTGTTTCCGGGATAGTCTCCGGATCCAATACGATCCTGAATAGTGTCTAGTAACTGAATTTGAAAGTGCTTAAGAAAGGTTCTCTGTTCTCTATATACACGTGATATCTACATCCACACTCATCTTTCACGCGTCTTTTCCTGTGGAGAAAATATGAAAAATCCGATGCCGTCCTCTACCTACTCAACTATAATACCTGATCAGTATCAGATATTAGATTTATCAGATTCAGAGCCCTGAAGTAAACGGCAGCGATGCTCAGCATTATCACAGCCACTGCTTTGCTTCTTCTCCGTTCATTTTACAGTGAAACACAAGATGATTATTTATTGCTCCTCTTTATATCTGTTGGTTTGCATCTTGTGGTATCTGATCTCTGATATCTTTCTGATCTGGAAGTCTTCTTCGAACTGTGGATTGTGATACCGTCACCCCTGCCCTGTGGAAGTTGTTGGTGATGTCACTGCCTGTTGGTTTTGGGTTTTACTTCACAGCTCTCACAATGTTTCTGTCATCAGCTGTTGTTGTTTTGTTATGTTGCTCAGCACACTAGTGGCTTCTTTCTTTTTCAGGACATTCCACATTGTTGTATTGGCCATGCCCAGTGTTTGTGCAATGCCTCTGATTGATTTTCTCTCTCTTTCTCAGCTGCAATATGGTTGCTTGCATTTCTCCCATAGACAGCTCTCTGATCTTCATGTTGGTTTATCCTTTTTAACAACAAATGCAGTCTTCCCAGGTGAAACTGAAGGCTAAAACCAAGAGTTGATGTTCAGAACTATTTATTGTTTAAACAATCAATCTAACAGGACACACCTGGGAATCAAGGAACACCTGTCAGTCACATGTTCCAGTATGTTTCCTCACCTAAAAATAGGGTGGTCTGATACAAAATGTGCTGTTGTGTAACACATCCACTTATACATAACAGGAAATAAAAGCTGAAATTCTAAACTCTTGTCTCATATCCATCTTTAGATCTCAAACTCAGATGTCTTCAGTCTACAGCAAAAACAAATGAACTGGCCTTGCCGTTCCAATAGTTTCGGAGGGGACTGTATGAAGGCGTACATCCGTGTGGCCGCTTGCGCAAGACGCCCTCATGTGTTTACGCAGAAGTAAAACCAGGCCTTTACCAGCGTAACTGCTGTTCGCCAATAACAAGAATGAATTTGTCCACCTAGAAAGAATATTTTTGTCAAGTTAACATGCATGTGCAAGGACGCAAGAACAGAAAGCAAAAGTTTGCACCCCCTGCATAGGTTTTGTATAGGTAAAGGGAAACACGGATTCTGTGATTAAAAGTGAAACGTGGGTGTTCCCTGCAGTAACATTCCAAAACTTCATGAAATGTTTTGAAAGCGCTTTTGGCATGAATCTATTTGTCTGCATACCTGATTAGTAGAGTTATAACCGATATGAACTCATGAAGATGGGCCAAGCACGTTAGAAATGGGTATGTTGCGAAGAACACTGGGAGGAGATCCGAATGTAGAGCTATTCAGAGGATATGAAAAAGGGTGGAGGTGTATATAAAGTCAAAGGACAGACCGACATGTTGGCAGAGAATTTTCCTATGAGGAAATTCCAACGTTTTATAACTGAGATGATTTTTTTTTTTCTTCTATTATTAATATCTTAACATTCAACCATTTTTTTTGTTACTTGTCATAATGAAAAATCTAACACACCGAATATCTTGCTATGAATTTCATTTCTTTGTACTCCATCCTAAGGGTATGCAAACTTTTGCTCTCAAATACCGTGTTGCTGTTTCATTCCTCATGAATACATTCTTCAGGGTGGAGGAGCTGCTTGTTACCATCCCTGAACTTTTTCAGCCTTGTTATTTATTTATTTTGCATTGCTTGGCGGCGCACATCTGGGGAGAAAACATGTTACCTCTACATTCTCTCTAAACTCACATCTGCCAGAACCAACGTACCAACGAGTTGCACAGACCAACAGTGTCATGGGATCTGTTTGTCTACATGCTACCAGAAAAACTGGCTGAAACGAGTTCGAGAACCTGAAATGGGTTAAATGTGTCCAAATGAGTTTCATTAATTATTATTATTTTTAAAAGTCAGCATCGGATCAACAGACAGATGTTAACAGTAATAAAGAGCGGAATAGGAGGGCGGTGCATCGGTAGTTAATATTTTCTTTCACTATGTAGACTGTCATTTTATTTATTTATTTATTTATTTATTTATTTAATATCTTGAATATGTTGTCTTCCCTTTTATGGGCCCGGAAAGTCGTCTTTACTCTTCATGTCAGTAGCAAAAGCTTATATTCTGTAAAGATCTCTCACTATAACTGTAGACAGTTCATTATTCTGTATAGCACAATGTGGACTGCACATGTCCTTCTGTTCATTTCGCACAACTTGAGCTTATACACTCGGCTTGTTGCTTTCAGATCAGGAAATTTCTGAAAACCGCAGTTAAATATCACATTACTGTGCATTTAAATGTGCATTTATCATTTATGCTGTTAGCACAGCGCCGTCCTGTTTATCTACACAAGCTCGGGTTTTGTTACGGAGCTAGTTTTTTCCTCTCTGCCTGCTAGGATTTTCTTGTTCACACATCTGGTTTGTACATCTTCAGTGGATTTTGTTCTTGTATTTATATAGTTATGCTTATGCTTATGCTTATTTAGCAGATTTGTGTTTTTTTTCTAAACGTGTGATACACCATCCATTGGAACAGCATTTTAGTGACTTGTTTTCAATTTAATGCAAAGGCATGGACATGCTACATGTACAAAACAGATGTGCTACACTAGACTAGTCTACACTAGTCTAGTGTGTGTGTGTGTGTGTGTGTGTGTGTGTGTGTAATTCAATATAGATCCATGTTTGCACCCTGGATCTTATTTTGCATACACAGTGTTCGTGCAGTAGTACTTAAATGGGCTTCGTATTGTAGAGATCCTTCATGTTGAGAAGATCTAAAAGCTTTTAACTGGCACTATTAATCAGCATCGCACTGTCTCGAGGATCTAAAAGCTTTTAAAGTGGCTTCCCAGCAGGCCAGACATGGTTTTTCCTTAAACATAGCAAGGAGCCAACCTACATGCCCAAACACTAACTCGTGCAGGGCGTTTATCCTGTGTCATCAACCATCAGTAGAACAGCAGGGCAGGTTTAGTCTTGCACAAAGCGTATGCAAGAGCTGGAAGCTGAAAACGCAGGGTGACCGGCGCTGTACCTGCACACGCAAGACCTGGCATGGAGGCTGTGTTTCAGTTTACCTCACTTAACCTCAAACTGTGCTGCCGGTCTTGCAGTGTTGCAGATCACTAGAAACACCAGGAGCTGTATTCACAAACCGTCTTGGGGCTAAAAGTAGCTACTGAATGGCTGATTTAAGAGAAACTGGGTGTGTTAAGACTTCTCTCTTTTTTTATTTTATTTTTTTAATAAGAGTAATTCACAAGGCATTTATAACTTAAAGTTAAACTAAACTTAGATGTACTCCAGAGGACTCCTAAGTGACTGAGGCCCGAATCACAAACTGCAAAGTACACTGTCGTATTCATGCTAGTGTACATCAAAATACAAACCCTGTTAATAATACACACGCAGGCCTACAAGCTATGTTGACTTTGCCAAAAAAAAAAAAAAAAAATACAATACTGTGCAAAAGTTTTAGACACCCTCATTTTTTCAAATACAGATTTTGTCTTGATTTCTGCATTACTGATTCGGTGGGGGAAAAAAAAAAATTGATTCTAACAAAAAAAAAAAAGTTAAATGTTACAGAAAAATGTTTGCACGTCAGTAAACATTAAAACGTAACAAATGTAAAGAAGAATAACGAAGGCTGTCGGAGATTACACCCAAAAACAGACGCAAGCGACGGTGACGGCCAGAAGTCTCCAGAAGACATGTGAAAGACTTTTGCGCATGTGAGAAGTGTGCATTTATGTTTGATCACTCATCTGATTGAATTTTTCTGGCATCATGCATTGGGACATAATCATAATCTGTGGAAATTCATTCATAAAACACGCAGTCATCCAGAGCGACTGGGTTGAACCCAGTTTAGGAATCTGTAGTATTCAGTGGAGGCTCGACGGTTAAGGCTGTGAGTTACTGATCAGAAGGTCAGAGGTTCAAGCTCCAGCTCCACCAAGCTGCCACTTGAGCAAGGCCCTCAATCCACCGTATCAGCGCTCCGACCCCTGCTTCCTAACGCTCTGGGATATGCGAATGAAGAATTTCACTGTGCTGTAATGTGTACGTGATGAATAAAGGCTTCTTCTTCCTCTTAGTCGTAAGATATGATTCTTTTGTAAAGCGACTATGATCAACATAGTTTACCCTTTAACCCAGTTTAGTGGATCAGCCAAGATATTTGTTTGCGTTCAAAATTTCTTTTCTCAGTTTTCATTGCTCACAAGTACTAGCTTATAACGTGCGGGTTATCATTATGTAATGCTTACATGCACGCTTAACTCATCAGATACATTGGGGGTGGGGGGGGATGGGAGAACTTGTGGACAGTTTTTCCATTTTTGGTCGAACAATTCCTCCAAGGTAATAAATTTGGCGTATTTTTCTAACAAAAGGCTGATTTTCATGCTAGCATGATGAAGAAACAGGGGATTATACTGATATGTACCTCATACGTTCTCAAGTGTGCAGCTCGGGATGTGAATCCGAGTGAGAGTCCAGCTGTCTGTCCACAGTCTTTACTCTCCTGACTTTTAATTACAGCACTATTGCTTTCCTCGCATCCCTCTACTGGGAAACCTACAGGTTTGAAGCCTTACTGCCTTCTGATATGAACACAGGCTTGCTGAGTGTGTGTGTGTGTGTGTGTGTGTGTGTGTGTGTGTGTGTGTGTGTGTGTGTGTGCGTGTGTGTGCGCGTGTGTGCGTGTGTGTGTGCGCGTGTGTGCGCGTGTGTGCGTGTGTGCGTGTGTGCGTGTGTGTGTGTGTGTGTGTGTGTGTGCGTGCGTGTGTGTGTGTGTGTGTGCGTGCGAGAGAGAGCGCGCGAGTGCATACGCACTGCGCTGAAACACTTGATCCAGGTTGCAAGCCCGTCTGAAATGCCTTCTCTCTGTGTGAACATCCTGAGCTGAACTGTAAGCGTGTGCTGATATAACACAGTATTAAAGTGCACCTATTATGGTTTTTCAGATATTACCTTTCATGTAGTGTGTTATTGAGCTGTTTGTGAATGTAAAACGTCTGCAAAGTTTCAAAAATCAAAGCGCACGACAAACTGAGTTATTGACTCCCAAAAGAAGGAACCGATTCTGAACGGCTGAAACGAGTCGTTAGTGATTCCAGACTTACTTCCTGTACTAACCTACGTAGGTTTGTAACAAAAAGCCCCGCCTCTGGTCTTCATCGGCTGCTCGAGAACATGTACTTTGACCCGCCCTCAAACACTACAGTTGAGTTTGCGTCCTGAAAGAGTTAGGTTCGTGTCTAGAAGACGTTTTCTATGCTGCAAAAACAAAACGTCTTTACACGGACTCCTAAAGGATGAGGATGTAAAGCGTCAGTGGTTAGAATTAGTTTTAAAACGATACCACAGCAGTTCAACTCCGACCTTCGCCAGTGCACAGCTGTTAGCCTGTTAGCTAACCGGCTAACTCATGTTATTGTCAAATTACTTACCACTGAGACACATCCTGTTATAGTCGTGCTTGCAGTGGTGGTTCAGGTTGATCTTGTGATGTATCACTACCAGACTCAAATTGATATTGTTGTATACGTGTACAGCCCGTGCACAGCTGTTAGCCCGTTAGCTATCTGGCTAACACATTTTTTCAGACCGAGCTGAAACTCTGATATGGTAGTGGGTGTTTCCTTTTTGGCACACGCTGTAAGACCAATCGTAACAGACTGGGACATCTGACCAATCAGAGCAGAGTATACTTTCTGAAAGGAGGAGTTTAGAACGGATCCTTGAACGATTCCTTTGTGACACTGGGGGTGGGAAGGTAATGCTGCATTTTAAGTTATGAGCACATTAAAGTGTTTTTTGACCTTGGATGCATGTAAATCTATTGTATGAGAGCTTTAAAACAAAATTAGGTGCGTTTCAAAAGCATAACCGGTGCACTTTAACGTGATAATTCCCTAATCTTTTCAACAGTTATGATATTTTTTTCGTGGGATTATTCCTTGGAGAATGTTCTTTGTGATATGTTTTTCAGACATGTGACACTTCCTCAGATTCCTCAGAAGACAGGAGTGTTTATGCTGCCTTGTGAATAGGACAGTCATTACACTGAAAATTTAAAGTTTGTCTTTATACCCAGCTCAACCCCTCCAAGCAACATGGGTGCAGTTTTACTGTAAAATCTCACGTTTAAGCTCTGTGTATTAATCCTATATTTTATTATCTGCACATAAGTTTAGTGGTGGTCATGCATCTTCTGCTTGCACACACGCAGAAAGCGTAACTGAATGGAGATGTGTGTGTGTGTGTGTGTGTGTGTGTGTGTGTGTGTGTGTGTGTGTGCGCAGGTATTTCAGAGCTCGGGGACGACCCAAAAGCTACGGCTCTCATCGGGATACTCGACCCATTTCTATTTTTCCATCAAAACAGGATGTCGGTCGTGCAGAGAGGCCAGTGCCTCCACCTACAAATGAAAGCTGGCTTTGTTTAAGCACTTCATTGTTGCAATGATGGTTTTTTATGAGCTGAGGGTTACAGGGGAGGAAAGCTACCTGATTTTTCCGTTAGTCACTAGTTCAGGGGTCTGAATAAACACGGCGCATTGTTGCTGTTTCCTCTCACTGTGTGCTGGACTTCCAGCGCCTCCTTCTCTCTCTCTCTCTCCTGCACGTTAATAAACTCGGACAGATTTATAAGTGAAGTGTAGTAGCGCTAAGGAGCTCATTCTGAGAGATCAGAATGTTTACGATGAGGTATGGCTGTGGTCACCTCTGCCTGAAAGTTGTATATTAGTACATTTGTGGTGTTGAGTACACTCAATATTGTCCAAAGCTGAATCTAAAATCTTGTACTTATCTACTTCTATACATACTGTCTGCGGGAAGCACGGTCGTGGTAGCATTGTTGCTTTATGACTCCAAGGTTCGATCCTGAGCTTGACTTAATGTCTCGCATGTTCTCCCCGTGTCTCATTGGTTTCCTACGGGTTCTCTGCTTTATTCTCACCTCCAAAAAAAAACCAAAAAAAAAAAACCCCAATGCAGGAGGCGGATTGATGACTTCAGGTGTGAATAAGCATATGAATGTGTGTGTGTTTGGAAGTTGCTGTGCAGCGGATCGGCATCGTATCCAGGGTGTAATCCCGAATCATACCCAGTGTTCCCGGATGGGGTCCAAACCCTTATAGCGTGTACGCCAGCGTTTTGTCTGCCTCCCCCTGACCACTGACCTACTGGATCCTTAAAGAAGAGACTCTCGAGTGTAAATGTCTTTCCCAGGCTGGCTCGAAGCCGAAGAGGGGGTTTAGTCTGTCAGAATGACAACAGCCGGCAATTCTGACTCACCGCTTGGACTGAACGTTGCTCAACGCCATAAACGCTTTCCCATAAGTCTTTGTACAGTGTGACAAGTCACGGTCTGTTCCGTCGTCTGCGTTTTAGTACTTGACTATGACTTTTAAGATCCGCTCGTAATAAATCTGCAATAAAATGCTGTAAGATTTGCTGTAGTTCCCTCAGGAGAGAGAGTGAAAGTTTGAGTAGTTGTTCATCATCATGTGCGAGTCAAGACACGGCTGAGTTTCATTTCATTAGTGTGGGTGTTGCAGGGCCATTCTCATCCTCACATTACTCGCATCCTGTTTGGGCACTAATGACCTGAAACTACAACGTATTAAATGTCTCAGTTCACATCTCTGCACGCTGGTAGCAGGATTGAACTAATAATCAGTCTGCTCCAAAATTATTGGCACCCTTGGTAAAGATTGGAAATGATTTTTTTTTCTAAAACATAGAAGATCTCTGGCTCACGAATGGTGCAGCAGAAAACATCAGGAGATTGCAAGTTCAAGTCTACAGCCATCCATGCCCAGGAGTTCAAAAGAGCAAAAATTGGCCTTGTTGCCTGGATATAATGATAATGATAATAAGTCTTTATTGATCACATATACATACGCACAGTGAAATTCTTTTCTTCGCATACTCCAGCATGTCCGGAAGCTGGGGTCAGAGCGCAGGGTCAGCCATGATACAGCGCCCCTGGTTCAGAGAGGGTTAAGGGCCTTGCTCAAGGCCCGAACAGTGACAGCTTGGCAGGGCTGGGGCTTGAACTCCTGACCTTCCTATCAGTAATCCAGAGCCTTAAACGCCAAGCCACCACTGCCCCTGAGGGGTCATGATAATTTAATGCATCATGATAATTTAACGCACAGGCTTAAAAACACAGTTTGGCTTAGGCTGATGAGTTCTTGTCTGGTACTTCCTGTTTCTTCAGAATCTAAAAAAAGTGCTTAATGGTATCCCAGAGATCAGTGTTGAAAAGCAGCATAACCTGAAGACGGTCAATACAGACGTGAAATAATAAGGTTTAATACACTGTCTTTCAATTTTACTGAGATCATGTCACTCTGAACATTTGAGTTCACTGTCTGAGACTGTCACGATGTCTTGATCAGGACACACGTGAGCGGACCGAGTTTATCAGGCTAAGGGTGAGTAAGCAAAAGGTTAGACACTGTTTAGGGAGCACCAGCGGTAGTGGACTGACCCGAAGCGTGTAATGCATGCTGCTGCACGATGTCTCTTCACTGGTGCTGGATGTTTTTATCATGTTGACATGGATATGGTCATGGCGAATTAAAAATCTTCCCCTGTGTGAAGCCCTCATCTGATTGGCTAAGCGTAATGGGGTCATTTTGGCAGAAATCTGAACTATTCATGGGATAGGAGATATGGTAGGAGATCCTTGGATGTCTTATTCAGTCAGGTCCATAAGTGTTTGGACACGACACAATTTTCATAATTTTGTCTCTGTAATAATAATTCCTTTAGATTTATATAGCACTTTTCTAGGCATTCAAAGCGCTTTACATTGAGGGGGGGGGGGGGATCTCCTCAACCACCACCTGTGTGTAGCATCCACCTGGACAAAAATATAGCATTAAACATTTAGGAATTACAGCCATTTTATTTATTTATTTAATTTCATTTCACAAACTCAAAAGTAATTGGACAATTGAGCGATAAGCAGTTTCCTGGCCAGGCTTATGGACCTGGGTGTATATATGTTAGGCGGCAGACATCTGGACAGGTGTTTGCTAAAGTTAAAGAATAACTGTTGACTGATAATGTTGCGGTATTTTCTATTCTAGTATTCTTTGCAATATTGTAGCGGATTAGCCTACACCAAAAAGTCAGTCAGTCATCCAGCCCACCATGCAGCTTCGCCGACGTGATCCTTAGTCAAATATTTGCATTAACTTTAGCCAGGATGCTAAAAGTGGGTTTTTGAGCCAGGTGACAAAATAAACAGCCGGTCGAAACAAAAGCGAGACGTAGTCATCCGATAAGTGAATAAATACGCCGTCTGCGCTTCTCCACACCGATTGAACAGAAACAGTCTTTTCAGAATACGGAGATCAGCATGCAGTTAGGATGCAGAAAAAACCCAACATGTAGAAATGTCAAATATGTCAGTGTCTGTTTGCTTGTAGTTAATAATACAGAGCGGATGAGAGAGGAGGTGAAATGATGACAGGACGGAGAGGCCACAAATGCAAAAACCAAATCCCGACCAAGCACCAGGTGAGACAGTCAAGACAAATAAAGCAAAAACTAAGAGGGAGTTTGTAGGTAGAGAGCTGATGTACTACACACACACACACACACACACACACACACACAATCCTTATTGTTTATCATACGTTCTTACTGAGGGTTAAACTCCAGCATTGGCCTTGATTATAAATCTGATTTTTTTTTTTTTAGAGCAACAGGTTCTGTCTGTTTATGGAACTCGGTGTGGTGAACAGGATTATGGGTAAACACGACGCTTAGCTGACCTTGTGCTGCAGCTGAATGAGAAGCATCTTCCTACCGAGACAGCCTTGAGTGTTTTGAAGTCTCCTCGATGATATTCATAGTTCTGTGTTGATTCGCTTTCAGGAAAAAGTGAGCTGAAGGTAATCTTGTCTGGGGAAGGCACATTGGTGTTTTGAGCTAGCTGTGTGTGGCACATGAGTGTAAATACAGGAGTGTTTACTGCTGCCTGTCAGGAGAATGGCACAACGTCGGAGGGCGTTAGAAACTGAGCTGTGTAGCAGCACATAGACATCCACTTAACACGATACACACATGCACGCTTAATTAAAACACCATGATTAACTGTTCTGTTATTGCTAAAGATACATCCCAGGCCTTTGGCTTGTTTACATGAACATCTACTGGCATTCATAAACTCTGACGTAAAATCTAGATAAAATACCTACTGTCTTGTTCAGATCCCAGCAGTGCCAGAGAGCCAGTGAGAGGACTCTTGAGCAAGGTCCTTAGCAATTAACTGCTCGGCTCAGACGAAAAGGCGTCGGTCCAAAAAAACAACAACTGTAAATGTAAGTGGAAAGAGGACCGTGCAATTTTTCAAATATCCAGAGGAGCGTGCAATTTTTCAAAATTACAGCAGATTTTAAATCCGCAGATTTGGGCCAAGACGTGATGACGTCATTCAGTCAAAGCCCTTTTCAATTCACGTGCGTCAAACATGAGTACAGCTAAAAAGTCTCCTTTACCAACAAACATCACTGCGAAAGACTTTTCGTGCAGCTGCAATTTCACCAAATCAAAATAAAAAAAAAAAAGCCACAAGAAACTCCGCGAATCGTTAAAAACGCCACAGCAAAATCGAGCATTTGTGACCTCCTCGACATCCTGTACGGACTGAAACGCAGCCACTCGAACACTCTCGGCACTTCCCACAGAGCCGACGCTTTAGTCGAACGATTTGACGTAATTGCCGAGGACGCGAACAACCACAGAGCGTTAGTTCACTGCGCATGCACATGATGGCTGGATGAACTTTTGCAGATGAACACACTATGCAACAGCCTGAGATCGGAGCATTCATACGTAACAGTCAAACAAATCCACAGCGAGCTTGTGGAAAGTGCTTTCAGCTACTCATGGCCCTTACAGACGTTATTTCACAAACGTTTATGACATAAAAGTAAACCTCAGCCTTTACTCTAGTCCACTCTGGTCTCGGTAACGTCCAGCAGCAACCAAATTCATGTGATGAAGCAAGAGAGACCATAATACTTTCTCAAGATGTATTCATATTCGTGTTTATTTATACGTGTTCAAAAGACTGTATCACTTTTAATAGTGCTTGGTGTTGGTTATTAAAGCAGATTCATGTCTACAAAGCAACCGGTATAAATGTACAGTTTTATAAATATATTACTTCAAACTATTTATTCAGAAATAATAAAAAGTGCAGTGTTTGTGCTGCTCACTATACATCGTGCATTGATCTTTAGTGACTGGGGAAAATGGACTGGGTTTTGGATAAAATGCCGCTTAATGTCATCGTAGTTTGACTTCCTGTCAGTGCGTAGTTCCTGTCAAAGCACGCAGATTTTATAGTCCGTCCAACTATTTGTGTAGTTAACCAGGTTTATATATTTATTTTTCGGAGATTATTTGTCATTATTTCGGAGATAATTTGCGACGAATGACGGCACGTTCGCCCGCCCACGCAGCACGCACGCTCCAGGCCGATCCACTGCTTGAAACGAAGACAGGAATTGAACAGTCCGATGATTAAGAAGCTGCTGATAGTCAGTATGTGAGGACTGCGGTGATTAATAGATGTGCCCGGTGGTTGCGGTTACGGAAAGCTGGCGGTGTTACAGCCACCCGTGCGATGTTTACTTGAGTGTATTAATAAAACGTAACCACCCTTTCTAAATTCTTGGCTTTCGGTGCAGTTAGATAATAAATGATACAACATGTCACAATATTAAACACACGGTATTGTTATTTGGGACGCTTCAGTTGAGTATTACTTGTTCGGGACGAGGCTTCCTGGGTAGGCGGCCTGTTTGGGTGGTGTGTGCACTCCCGAGATAAAGCGCTGTTTGGAAGGCAGTAAGATCGAACACTAACGTTCACGCTGGCAGGTGTAAAGTCACTCGTGCCACGTGTTTGTCTTGTTAGTATCGTTCAGCACACGGTGTATAATTTTATTTTGGGTTCTGATGAGGAACCCGAGCAGCTATTTGCAGCTTCTGAAGCTGTTTGAACACAAATGAGATCGTGTGCTTATCAGCGTAACGCATCGGTTACCTGATTGACATTAGTGATGTGCTAGACTTCATACTAGCTTTGTTGGCATTTTAGCAGCCCAAGCCACATGTACTATCTAAACTCGCTCACTAGAGACACCAACAAGTTCTCGACTTTCTCCCAAAGCTTTATTTGTCTTCTATATGCATTTTAGGAGAGATGATATTTGACAGGATCTGATGAAACCACGATGATTAGTTTTTCCTGCAGTAAAACCTAATATTATGGTCATTCTGTGAGCCGTGATAACAATCGCCAAGACTCGCACGCTTGATATTGTCTAGTGCACTTGTTCTCACAGTGAGTGGTGGTGGTGGTGTAGAGAGACGGAGATTTGACCCATCTGTTTATCCCTATTTGGCCAACAAGCGCCTCTTCATATAGAGCATCGAACGATCCACGTCCTTTGATGCCAGCAGTCGTATTATATACAGATCATATATTTCTCACCATCGGTGGAGAGCCGGTGTTGGGTGTTCAGTTCTTGCTCTCTCAACTTCTGCTCCCTGGTGGCATTGGAACATGATCCATCCTCTGGCCTGGGGGCATTAAAGGGTCATTAAGCTTCCCACAGTGAGAGCAGCCTGGCGCTGGAGAGACTTTGCTGTGTGTGTGTGTGTGTGTGTGTGTGTGTGTGTGTCTGACTGAGCAACATGGTGAAAAGCTGCACCTGTTGCACCCTGACATACACACACCAGAGGTTTTCCTGGTCAACACAGTGTTACATGTGTGTGTGTGTGTGTCGTTTTCAACTCATTTCACTACATACATGTTGGGTTTTTCCACCATTACTGATCTTTCTCACATAAACAGGATGCTGGTTGCTGTTGTCACTCTCTCATTAGCAAATAGTCCTACATTGACCTGCTTTCTCATCTTCTCATCACTCTACAGCTTTGGTATGAAGTATTGAATATTGCAGATTGAAGCTGTGTATAGTGAGATACAGTGAGCGCTATAGGAATCATCCGAGCAGAAAAGACCCGTTTGGCGTCTGATGTTTTGCTTCTTTAGTTTTGCACTGGAGCTATGAGAACAACATTGCTAACAGCGAGCGCATGTCCGCCTCACCCGAAATCTTTAACACAAATCTACGGACAATGTTTTGGGTGAAATAGACTTCATTAAACTACATTTATACTTGCAGATCCAGGGTAATACTAGTGAAGCGAACATCACACCAAACACCAAGGTCTTAACTGGTTGATGGTTTGTTTTTTGTTGTTGTTGTTGTTGTTGTGTTCTCGCACCAAGCTCATCGAAACTGGATGGCTGTAGATTGGAATAAGACCAGGCAATGTTTTTTTCCAAACTCCAGCTGTGCAGTTTTGGTGTCTACTGTAGCCTCAGCTTCACATTACATTACAGCATTTGGCAGATGCCTTTATCCAGAGCGACTTACAATTATCTCATTTATACAGCTGAGCAGTTGAGGGTTAAAGACCTCGCTCAAGGGCCCAACAGTGGCAGCTTGGCTGTGTTGGGGTTTGAACTCACAACCTTCCAATCAGATGTCCAGCGTCTTAACTGCTGAGCTACCAGCTTCTTGTTCTTGGCTGCTGGGAGCTGAACTCGATGCGGTCTTCTATAGCCTTTTGTAGCCCATCCACCTCAAGGTTGGATGTGTTGTGCGTTCTGAGATGCTTTTCTGCTCACCCCGGTTGTAAAGAGTGGTTTGTTTGCGTTACCGTAGCCTTCCTTTCAGCTCAAACCAGTCTGGTCATTCTCCTCTGATCTCTCTCATCAGCAAGGTGTTTCTCCCTGTGGAACTGCTGCTTTCTGGATGTTTTTTTTTCTTTTCTTTTTTGCACCATTCTGTGTAACCTCTTCATATTGTCGTGTGTGTGAAAATCCCGAAAATGTCTGAAATACTCCACCCAGCCCGTCTGACTCCAACAACACTGAGATCACGTTTTCCCCCGTTCTACTGTTTAATGAGCTGAAGAGCCCGATATGCATTGTGCTGCTGCCACGTGATTGGCGCATTGGAGAATTTCATGAATGAGCAAGTGTCTCTATTAAAGTGGCCAGTGTGTTTGTCGTTACACAAAAAGAAACGCAATCGATTTAATGTTCTACTTGCGTGTACTTTTTCGTGTGTTTTTGTACTCCACTCTGATGTTGTTGTGTTTTTTTTGTTTTTGTTTTTCTTCACAAAAATGAAAGGTCTGGTTTCATGGATATTATAAATTCCTGAACTGACCTCTAACTGTATAAACTGGCAGTGTAGCATTCCTCCTAGTGAAGCTTGTATGATCCCTCCAGCCTTCCTCACTCACCTGCCCTAAATGACTCCCTGCAGCAATGCTGTGACCTTCAAGAGGGAAGAACACACCGAGTGATCTAGAGGAGCCCATGAGTAGCTCAGGTTACCATTCCACATGCAAGTATTCAAAAACTGAGCAAGCTGTCCAAGTAATTATTTTTTATCATGATCTAAATAATAAATTACTACTACTTCTAATAATACAACTGCTAATAATAACACACCGTTCAGCCATAAGATTAAAAGCGTCTGCCTAATGTTGCGTAGATCCCTCTTGTGCTGCCAAAACAGCTCTGACCCATCGAGGCATGGACTCCACAGGACCTCTGAAGGTGTGCTGTGGTATCTGGCACCAAGACGTTAGCAGCAGATCTTTTAAGTCCTGTAAGTTGCGAGGTGGGACCTCCATGGATCGGACTTGTTTGTCCAGCACATCCCACGGATGCTCGATCAGATTAAGATCTGGGGAATCTGGAGACCGAGTCAACATCTTGAACTCTTTGTCATGTTCTTCGAACTGTTCCTGAACAATTTTTTCAGTGTGGCAGGACGCATTATCCTTCTGAAGGAGGCCACTGCCATTAGGGAATGCCGTTGGCATGAAGGGGTTTACTTGGTCTGCAACAATGTTCTAGCTGTATGTTTAAATTTTATTGGGCTTTTCTCAGATCCAAGGTTCTTTTGGGAAAACAAGGGAAACGCAAAGACACAAAACAGAGCTGAAGCAATCCAACAGACAGACTGGACTGGTTAACAAACAACCTGATCAAATTTCAGTGGCACAGCTGATCACAGTCCCACTGATGCGTGACGCTGGCACGGCCCACGCAGTCTTTACGGCCCCCGGGCACCAGCGCTCCTCACGCTGCACCGTGCATTCATGTAGACACACAATCACACCGTGCCGAAGACTCGCACAAGACTATAGGTACGTCTGGAACAGAGGGCTGAGCAGCCACAGGACCAATTCATATTACTGCACCACACAGAGGGTTAAAGAAGCAGAGCAAACTTCCAGACACGGCGGAAGTGATCACACAGACACACACACATCACACATGGACTCGAGCCTGGAAGAAATTCTGAAGCCCTGCCACAAGCGACAAAAAGCCGACAGCAACCAAAAACAATAAAACAAAAGACATCTGCCAAAAATAACTAACATCAACTAACATCATACAAATGGAAAAGGAAGAAAGAAAACGCTCTGGTGAGAAGCAGTGGCAAAAACCTGTTTATTTGAACAGTTACAGTTGCAATCAAAATGATTCGTCCCCCATTGTAAATCAGGTTTATTGTCAAAATTTACAGACTTTCAGCTGTTTGTAATGAACAGATCAAACAAAAGCAACTGCAATAGTTCAACACAACCAATGCTTCAAGTGGTTTCCACAAATTCAACTGAAAATGCAGCTTATAATGATTTCTCCAGTCTCAAAATTGCTGACTGAGTAATTTTATTTTTAACAAAAGTAATTTACCAAAGACTGACTCCAGAGCTTCATGGTGCTTTTGTGCACAAATGCACCTGCTTTCTCAATTAAGCTTATAAATATTGTCCATTTACAAATAATATATTCACACTCGACCCCATTATCTCCATTTTAGTCCGAGGTTCCCTTATGCACGATCATGATCATCAACGTTATTTATCAGTATTGTTAATGAACGCTATACCCGTCTGGGTGATATCGAGTTTGGTTATTTAACTGAGCATGTTTCAGGTTGTTAAATTGTTACATCCAAATTTACTGACACTCCAACTAGACACAGTCACACAGACCAAAGAGGAAACTGTTTGTGAAATTAAAGAAAAAAAGGGAATTGAAACTTGAGTGATTGTGTAGGTTACAAATATTGTATTACTTTTAGGGTTTTTTAATGTCTGTGTGCCTGGAAAATAAAAATATATATTTGTTCTGTTTGACCCATACCTTCCCAGGAACACACAGAGAGAGAGAGAGAGAGAGAGAGAGGGAGGGGGACATGGAGAGGAAAGAGAGAGTGTGAGAGAGACCGTATGAGAGAAAGAGAGTGTGAGAGAGAGGGATACAGAAAGGAAAGCGAGAGTGTGAGAGAGAGGGACACGGAGAGGAAAGAGAGAGTGTGAGAGAGAGAGAGGGAGGGGGACATGGAGAGGAAAGAGAGAGTGTGAGAGAGACCGTATGAGAGAAAGAGAGTGTGAGAGAGAGGGACACAGAGAGGAAAGAGAGAGTGTGAGAGAGAGGGACACGGAGAGGAAAGAGAGAGTGTGAGAGAGAGGGACACAGAGAGGAGACAGACAGTGTGTTTAGAGGTAGAGATAGGGGTTAAAGGGGGCGGTGCCATGATCCACACGCATGTTGGTGAAACTGAGGTTCAGCGGATGTGTGAAGCGCTGTGTGATCTGACTGAGTGCATCATGTCCAGGTGTGTGTGTGTGTGTGTGTGTGTGTGTGTGTGTGTGTGTGTGAGAGTGACAGACGTCGGTAGTTAGTGTTATCACTCGAGTGCACATGGTCAGATCTTTCCCACAGCCACAGATACAGTGCTGCTTTTGGGCGCTGCTGCCTGAAGGTTGAAGCCTAAAACCTTTTCATGACGACTAAAACCATTTTAAAAGCAGAAAGTGAACTGATAAAGCGACTTTTTATAACAACCTGAAACTGAGCTGTTCAAACCATTCGAGACCAAGCCTAGGAAAGAGTAAAACCATTTTCAGCAGAGCATAAACCTGTGCACTACCATCGCAGGCTCCTGAGTACGGAATAACACACAGTGAGGTGCGACGTTGTGAGAAAATAATCAACATGGAGGCTGCGGTGTGAAGAAGCCCAACGTGAAGAGAAGTTCCTGTAACCACCCAGAGTTGATTATGTTCCTCTAACAGAATGTCCCGAAGTGTTTTATTCCTCTTAAACCTCAGAGGTTTGCAGACTTTAACAGCGCTCCATGCTTTTGTTTCTGTTTATAGTTTAATGTTGTGGAACATTTAAACAAAACAAGTTATTTCTTATTTGCATTTCTAATGCCTGTAACTCAAGTTCCCCTTTTTTCTGTGTTTTGAAGTGAATAAGACAAACCGCTTTGCCTCTGTTCCAAAGTGCTACACCTGAAAACGGAAAATGCTGAATAAACATGAAAGACGGAGTGTATCAGGAACAAGGTTTTTTATTCAGTTTTATGTGAAGTAGTCATTATACCACTCAGTGTGTAAGTTTACTGCAGAAATGATATCGGTCCGTACAGGATTTCCTGAGGTGTTTTTGTTTGTTTGTTTGTTTGTTTGTTTGTTTGTTGTTGTTTTTATGTGATCGTTGCGGCCACAAATGCTTGATTTTGCTGTGGGTTTTTTTTTTTTTTTTTTTTTTTTTTTTTTTTTGAAATTTTGTGATGCAATTTATTCAATTCAATTTTATTTGTATAGTGCTTTTAACCGTGCTTTTAACATTGTCTCAAAGCTTTACAGAAATATGTAAACACAGGAAACAGATTTTAAACGTGTGAATTTATCCCTATAGCCCCGGGTTTTCTCTTCTTTACAGCTTGTTTGGTTTTTTCGAGGCCGGTTGTCTGGCTTTGCGTCGTCATTGTGCTGCAGCTCAGGAGCGAAAGCCCTCCTCCCGTCTGTACAGAGGTCATCCAGTTACAGCTCTGTCTGTGTGGCCATGATGTGGTGAACAGAAAAGGATTCACCAGCTACAACCAGTTCAGTCAGTACACTGGAGGATCTCTGCAGATCTCCTGTAATCTCACGCTGGATATTTAGGGTGTGTCACTATACCATAATAAGGACTTCTGGTTACGCTATGTTATAATTTAAAGTTTAAACCTCCAACACAAAAAAGGAATATTCACTTTTATTTACTTTTCTTTGATTTTTCTATTTCTGTTTTCATTCTCTATCAAACCTCGGAAGTGTGAGAAAACAAGACGTTGGGCTGTGGTCTAGCAGCAAGTGAATATTATCATTGTTGTTTCGTCTAAATACTTTTAAATGAGATGCGTTCGACGATATATACTTTCGCTCACACATTGCCAGATAAAGAGCACTGTTGCTTTTTATGGAACTATGAAAACTGGTATTTGTTTTCTCCATAAACCTTGAAAATGTTAATACGTTCTAATCATTTTTTTAAAAAATGTAATAATAATGAAAATACAGGCTGAATGCAATGCTCATCCTGAAATGAGCAGTTTGTAGGGCTGCACAATTAATCGGATATCGATCGCGATTACGATTTTGATTGCCCACGATTAAATGAACATGATCGAATGCGCTATTGACGTTTAAAGTTTGTCCTCCGCTCATAGAAAACTCCGCTGTGTTCTCCACTCAAATCAAGCGCTTCCTACACTTACAGCCAGTCACATAGAGCAGCGCAGGGATGACGTCATTTTGTAGTGCCAAAACCCGGAAACGGAAACATTTTAGCGCTCGAGCTGCCAGTTTCTCTGCGAGCTCCAGCGCTTGCGCGAGGGGAAATCATGACACTAGCACGATGCTAAATGGCACTACAGAGGTTGTCGGGGACATTAAACCTCATCACGCCGAACAGGAAAAAACTTTGCAGATAAACTCAGGCTCTACAGTGCGACCATTTCACTCACATTTGCGACTGAAGTACTTTGTGCATCTGTGAATAAATATTTATTCGCACCGGTGCAAGTGACCTGTTCAGAATTGTATAATACAATCGGAATAAAAACTACACGAAGTCCAAAATGCATCTACACCGAGCAGCAGTTACTTTCACACTGCTTTTCATCTTCTCAGTCAACCGAACAAGTGTAGAAATACTGCAGAGAAGCCATTATGATGACGAGTAACTCTGTACATCATCTGCTTCTCTCAACTCTCCGATCTCACAAACCACCATCTTTTATTGATCCCGCACTATGTTCCTAAATTCTGTCATAATTGACCAGCTCAAGTTTTCTCATGCCTACTTGTGTCTTATATTGTGGCACATTAATGTTACCGTCTCTTAAAAAAAAACAAACAAAAAAAAAACACTAAACTAAACTGTGCTCCTAAATTTTTGTATTCTCCTAAAAGAAACTGTCTTGCGTCTCTCCTCCTGTAAACACTGTTATTGCCTTTTCTGCATTC
>JANDJT010000164.1:12584552-12594891 GCA_024331685.1 Stegophilus panzeri
GTGCAGGACCTGGAGGATTTTTCTGAAGAACAGTGGGCAGTTTAACTGCTCAGGACAAACAAGGGGCTCATGAACAATTCTCACAAAATAAACAGTCACTGATCATCCAGGATTAAGAACCAAGCATATGTAAACTTTTGAACTGTGTAAATTCAGTGCTAGTGTGCTGGAGCTCTTATTTGCCCAGTGGGCTGGCTAATAAATGTATGATTTGTTCACAGCTGTACTGTACAGAGGGGAAAAAAGAAAAGCACTTAAAATAGATCTGGATTGAAATCTGTAATAATATCGCGGTCTCGTATTAAAACCTGGTAACAGACTAACCAATATAAGGAAGGGAAACTCCTCCAGAACATAAGCTCATTGGCACTTTTGTTGAGAGTTTGGGGGTTCTGTATCTTTGTGGATGAATTTTTGACACTTCGAGAATTCCGTATAGGGAATAACATTTGAGCTGCCAGCCGCAGTTTACTGAAAGATGCCAGAGAATTAAAGCAAAACAAAACAAAACAAGATGGCTTTTTAATTAAAGCCATGTTGCTGGCTCCCCGCTATGAATTAGCTGCTCTCTCTGTGGCCTGGGAATGCTAGCTGAGCAGATGTGTGCAGTCAGGAGCTCCGAGTGAAGAGAAGCTTCAGGGAACATTAAGCTGCACCAATCGAGCGTTCCCAAGCTTTCTCCGATGTGGAAAATATAGATCACTTCTCCAGAACTCGTGCCAGCGATGCATTCGAGTCCGATTAAGTAAGGGTCACTCATTGTTTCCTCTTTGGAGAAACGGAGGAAAATGTCTTATTAATCACTTTCCTCTGACCTTTTTGACAAAACAATGAACAAACAATGAACATGTGTGTTTTTATGTTCTTGTAGAGAATCCAGGTGATATTAGTCAAGCGTCTGAGGAAGAATGTCGTTCCAAATGCTAATGAAGGCTAATGAGTTGCTTATGATAAAGAGCTTTGGGAGATGGTGACGTTGATGTTGACATGATTCCAGGTTTATTTATCACAAGTTTCCAATCAGCACTGAATTTCTCCAGATTGGAGACGACCTTGGAGAATCCTTACCATTAATGCGCTTGTTGGTTGTAGTGGAAACTACTTTTCTCAGTACTTAAATATCAGTATCCTGAGCCAGAACCTTCATCTGTTGTGGAGAATCCCAGCTGTGATCTTTCTTGGTTCGTGGTCTTTCTTGTTTTCCGTCTGTCTCCAGTTGGTCTTTCTTGTATTTCCCACGAGGTTCCATTTCAGCGCTTTGGCGGATTACGCTGAAAGGTGGTTTCCTCACCGTGTGGAACATTTCAAAGCACTCGGTTTCAGTTAAACAATGCGGAAAGTGATGCTAGGTTTTTAGTCGGCTACGTTGTCTATGTTTTGTTAGCTAGCTAAACAAACTACAGTTGCAAAGCTAGATAAGCTAGCAAATAGGCAGGGGCGATTTAAATAGATTTAAAACTATATCACGATATTTCATGGTATTTTTTGCTGTAACGATATAAATGACGATATGAAAGTAATAACATTCAGCATTATCTTTTTGGCCACACCCTTCTGAACTAATGGCGTTTGCTTTACGTTACTTGTTGACACTTTCTCCTCGCTCAATTTCTGTCTTTCCTCATATTTTGGCCGGTGTTTTTGCTTGAAGCGGCGGAACAAGTTTGACGTGTTTCCACTGTTTTATTGATACGGGTTTTTGACACACTTTACGAATCACGGATGTTTGAGTCACATCTGATCTTTTATATACGAACCACTTCCTTATTACGGAGGAAGCTCCTTTTTTGGGAATCGAATGTTCTACCTCGTCTAGGGTCGGAACTCCGCCTTCCGCCATTCTTGTTATCGTTGTATGTGTGAGATGCTCACATTGTGGCGCTTAAACACGTGAACTATATCGTCAGTATTGAGGGATGACCAATTTTTATCATGGGGAGGAATGGCACTGGTATATCATGGACGTACTAGCAAATGTGAGCCAAGTAGATTTTAAGAAATCAGCTCACTAACTGTGTTGAAGGTTATGCTAAAATGAAAGGCACAAAACTGAAAAGAATATGTGTTAATATTGATTTTAGGACTTACGGATTCTTCTAAAAATTGCTCACAAATGGGACAAAGCATTCGTAGCACTATTAATCATTTTTCAAAATAAAAGTTGAACATTATGTTGCTAACCAAAGAAAATCAAGCTAAAATTTGCATTCTTTACTTATTTCTGCATATGTTGATTCCATTTTGTTGTATGTTTTACGAAAACAGAATATAAGAGTATGATTCTATCACATGTAGTAACAATAAAAGAACGAGTTAATATGAGCTGTTTCTCAATTCTAACGGACTTGCGTTCAGGTGAATACCGGTCTTGCCAGGCTACCTTGGAAGAACGAACTCGGAAGGGCAGGAGGACGTAGGACGCATCTTTTTGCGAGAATTGAGATGTGCTGTGAGCTTCCTGTTGCGCCACGGACACATTTCTAGTAGTGGGACGGGACGTCGTCTCTTCAGTGCTCCCTAAGTAATACGTTACAGCTGGTTAATACACGCACTGTTAACCGGCTGATTAACCAACAGTTAGTTACGCATGTTTTGATGCAGTAAGCTCTCCGTCTGCGACCGCGAACTTACGTTAACTAATAACTAAGCTAACGAGTTGTACGTTCCCTCATATAAAGCGCAATAATAATATAATCTCAGTCTAAATCATATATCAAAATCATTTAAAAAAAATTTTTTTTTTTAGATGCATGTTTAGATTATTGTCGTTAAAACCAACCCTAGATGTGGGTCAGGCTTCCGTCATCCACTATTGTTTTGCTGGAGTGATTTCTGGGATTTCAAGCGCTCAGGTCTGAATCCGATGCATCCTCAATATCAAGAAGACATCCGGGTAATTTCATGCGACCCTGGTACTTCCGTTTTTGAGTATTGGAATTGAACTTTGGCGATGGATGATGACGTAGAACGAGGACGCAAGATCGCATAAGAGCGCATATTGAGAAAATGGTTTTCTTTTTTTTTTTTTCTAAACATTTTATGAATTTTTTTTAATTTCCTATTCGTGTGTTCAGCAAAAATCAATTAATTTTTTTTTTGTTGTTGTTGTTTTTCCATCTTCATTTTGAACCGGAAAAACAAATGACCACAACATACACATGGCTCTGGTACACTACCAGACACTTGTCGAATCTATTGTGGAGCACCAAAGCTGTTCTGGGGACTTGTGATGGTCCAACACCTTACTAAGTTGTCAGCCTTCTGTATGTACAGAAATGTAAACCGTAGTTCTGTCATGATATCTAGAAGCCTCTTATTTACTACGTGAACAAACAACAACAATAATGGTTTACTGAAATAACAGCTGAGCCTACATAGGACTGGGCGATATGACAAAAATATCATATCACGATACTTGAGGACATCTCTACGATACATGATGCGCATCAAGATGTATAATTTAGCTAACAAACTGTCTGCAAAACATTAGTGAAATAAACAAAACAAAAAAATGTTAAACTGAGTTTGACGATGCTTTTCTTTAATGTCTACAAAAACAATGAAGATGAAGTAAAAAACAATCGACGGCAAATCAGCGGCATCCAATCAGTACCATTTAATTTGTAATTATTAAAATTGAATTATTAAATACATCACCATACCAACGATATCTCATAAAAGCGTACCGCGTAATCATTTATCACGATATCACTATTATATCGATATATCGCCCAGCCCTAAGCCTACATTCATGTAAAAACGGCCTTTGATGCAAAAATACATTGACTTCATAGACGGATTGTCAAGAATCTTTACTTTGTACAACTTGATACTCTTTGTGTATCCTGGCTTTTCTCTGGAAGTTAAATCCGTGCTTTGTTTGCATAATGAGCGGCGAATACAGGAGTCCGTGCGTAAACATTTACAGTACCTGCAGGGAAGGAACATCTTGTTCAGCGTATTCACTGATAAGCTGCTCGGGTTCATCCTCATTGTCTCTGCAGCATGGTGTTATCTTCTGCCTTTCCTGTGTTCGTCATCCCGTTTGTTTCACGGCTCGAATTCTGTTTCACCCAGTGTCCGCTAAAGAGCGTACTCCGGATCAGCTCAACGCTACATGACGGCGAGTGAGATCTCGTGGTTTCAGTATCCGTGTCCTCACATAAACTCAGCGATACCCTGCCAAAGCAGGACGAGTTGGTGTACCGAAACCGCGATACTTTCAGATTTTTTCTTTGCACAGATTTTGAGTTTTACACGTCTGGCTGTCAGAAACAGTTGTGAGTGATACAGCGAGGAGATCTCCAGGCTAGAACGCAGAAACGAGTCTGAAAGGATCGCAGCAGTTTTGCCCAGATTTTGAGCTATCCACAGAGTGTGGTCTCGTATTTCTCAACGTTTTCTTTAATAGCAGGTGGTTAGTAATCAGGACGGTTAATCGCGGTGGTCAGCAACGCGTCTCTCTCTCTTTTCTCTTTGCTGTCGGTGACATCACTGTGAGGATTTGCACATCATGAGGAGATCATGCGGTAAATAACCGGCACAGAATCACTAAATACCACACACCAGCTTTCATCAGCTGGCAGATGGCAAAGTATTTCAGCGGACCGAACCGAGTGATTGAATAAATACCGTAGCAGAGTGGATATACTTGCAGGGGGAAAAAACTGGCTGTCATTTGATTTAAAGTTTTCTAAATATGAACCGCTTGTGTTGGCAGGTTCACCGTGGTTTATCCAAACACACGCATTTGTGTCCATCAGTCCCTCCGGGAATTTGTGAATCAAGCAGACTCTGCAATATTCAGAGGAGATTGCAATTTTTCTAAATTACCGCAGGTTTTCCGCAGATTTGGGCCGAGACGATTCAGCCAAAGCCCTCTTCGATTCATGTGCATCGAACACGAGTAGAGCTGAAGGGTCACGTTTAGCAACAAATTAAACGTGGAGGAGCGTGCAAAACAATTTCATGCAATTGCAATTTCGCGACTTCAAGTAGTTTCCGGCAAAAACAAAAAAGAACAAAAGAACAAAAGAGTCACATCGCAAATTTTGAAAATTGCCGCAGTAAAAAAATCAAAAGCATTTTTGGCCGCAACGATCACAGAAAAACCCCTCGAGAAATCCTGTACGGACCGGTCAGTGATTTATCTGAAGGCGGTTCATCGGACCAGAGGCTCGCTGTAGGGCTATAGAGTATTTTAACAGGTGATGAAAGAAAACATAACCTCTGCCAGTTATTTTGTTTATCATTGTTAGTGGTTAAGTATCAAAAGGTAATTTTTGCCACAGTTTAGTCATGTTCATTGTTTATTTGGACTTTGTGTGCAAAGAATTTTATGTTACTGGACTGTTTATTTGAGTTGCTATACACTGTACATATAACTTGATTTGACGTATTTCAAACATCCGGACCTGGACATAGAGCTGCGTAACAGTGTTAGCAAACCATTAGAGCTAAAATTCTGTGGTATTATGCTGTTCACTGAATGTGCAGTGGTTCATCAGGAAACAGATGTTTACGTAACATCTGACCAGTATCCCCTCTGTTCTCGTCCCCTGGTATGCGAGTGGGCCGAGACCCCCCCCCACACACACACACACACACTCAGAGTTAGTATGGGACTTGGGGAAAGAAGAGGATAGAGGCTGAGCTCTCCTGGGTCTGTCTGTCATCTACCGTCGCCTCTTCCCGGGAAGTGGCGTGTTTCACGATTCTGATATTTCAGAAGAAAATTGAAAGAAACGGCTGTTGCTCTCACACCAACGCAGATATTCATACCAGGAGGAAATCCCTGGAGCACAGAGAGAGCGTGCAAGATCCACGCACACAGGGCGCAGGCAGGACTCAAACCCCCAGCTCCGGGTCGTGGGGGAGTCTGGAGACTATCCCAAGGGACTTGTGGCAAAAGGCGAGGGACACCCTGGATGGCAGGACCAACCCTTTGCAGGGCTCAATCACACACACATGCTATGTACAATTTGGAAAGCCAGTGAGCCTACAACACATGTTTTTGGACTGGAGGAGGAGACTGGAGTAACCGGAGGAAACCCCCGAAGCATGGGGAGAACATGCAAGCTCCACGCACACAGGGCAGAGGCGGGATTCGAACCCCAAACCCCGTAGGTGCGAGGCAAATGTGCTAACCTCTAAGCCTCCGTGAACCCAACCCCCACTCCATGATGAATATCGAACGGGAATTTTCTCGCTACGTTATGAGAAGCGAATTCATCTTGCCAGTGTTTTGTTTTGTAATATTCTGTCACTTTCCCACCGATTATCATTTTGTGTTTTTTTTTTTGTTTTGTTTTGTTTGTTTTTTAAAGATTACCCTGTGGTGTATTGTTTGTAAAATCCCGTTCATCCTCTCTGATCTACTCAGAGTTGCACTGATGTAGAACCGTACATATTAAACATGTTCAAAATTTGCGACTCGACCTCTGCAGTGTGTTGTGAGTGTAGAGTACTCATAAATTGGTCAGGAGCAACGTGAAAATGTGTGATGATGCAGGGTGGGGAAAAAAATCGGAGAAAACGATCATTATACCTCTGATGTGTTTCCATGGGATGAATCTTCTGGCTATAAGACTTCACCAAGTTGTATAGAAAATAACTATGAAGTGTAATCAATATGTTTGACAAACATTTAGATTTATTACTTAAGCATAATCTATATGTATAATCAATATTTAGAAGCATAATCTAAATCCAGAGAACACTTTCTGATCAAGGTATATTCTAAGTGTGTACTGAGTTAGATGAATTCTGTGTCTTAGTGTACAACAGTTGTTGTTCTGTATCAGCCGGCACTTTTCTGCACAGCAGTGAATTGGCATTAGATATTCGCTTCTGTAAGTAAATAACCTTGAGGCCAGTTACCAATTAAGGAGTTAGGAGCGGGCCTCAGGAACGGAGGTAGATATCAACTAGGACAACAGATGGAGACCGACAGATGCTCATTGAGGCCTAAGAAGGGAGTGTTGGTCAAGGTCAGGACTCTGAGTGGAACCTTTTTGTAAAAAAAAACAAACAAAAAAAAAACAAACAAACAAAAAAAAACCTTGTCCTCATAAAACCTTTTCAAGAAAACCAACTAACTGCGCATGCTCTACAAATTTAAGATAACATATAGACATGAATGTTTAATTGTGGCAAAGAAGATTGGTCTGTTTTAATGAGGAAAGGCAAAACCCCGCCTTCGATGAGTACTCTGTGAAGAAAAGTATAAAAAAGTGCTGTGTTTGCATATTTTAGCCCTTCTGCAGACTGTCTCACTTTATTGTTTCAATAAAGTTTATTTACTTTTTGACATCTACTAACTCTCTGTCTCTGAAGTTTTTTGACTTAGGCTGGAAAGATAGTTTTCCATGACAGTTGAACCCAGGTTAGACATGCTGATCAGGTGAATTAACTGCAGGAAAAAATAAGTAGTAGGGGCAAGGAGAATTATTGGTTTACTCGTCTATTTGAGAAGTAACATGCGTCCCTACAGGGCTCGCTGTCTCACCACTCGGCGCTCGGCCGGTTCTCCCTGTATGAGCTCTCCTTGTGGAAACACACAGCATTTTATTCTGGATCCTGGAAAAACAAACACCTTATGCAGGATACCCGGCTGAATTACAGCCATTCAGTGACCTTACTGCAACTGAACATAGCTGTTTTCCTGTTCCTTGCTAGAACTCGTGAGCGAAAACATCTGAAGTTACTTTCCTGGGCGAGTATTTCGTCTGTAAGGCAGTGAAACTGTCATTAAATCTTATGATACTTCATGTTTTGATCCTAAAAAAGGCCGGTTTTTGGGATGTGAGATTCCAAATGCGCAGTGGAATGAATTAAACCTCAAAAATCCTTTGTGTGTGTGTGTGTGTGTGTGGCTGTCAGTGTCCTGTGGTGCTGCGTAAACCCAACACCCTGTGTGCTGTGGCTTCTTGTTATTCTTTCCACCGAGTCTGGGCAGCATTCTCTCACCCCCTCACATCACTACAGAAGTGCACTCGTGTCAGGTGCAGCCTTGTTAAAACAATGTTCACAGCCCTGTTTTATGGAAAGTCTCCCAAAGCAAATATCGTCGTCTGGGACGATATTTCTGATTCCCAGTGCAGATGAAACGTGAAGTCAGGCCGATCGGCTTGCAGCGTGTGTAACGAAAGAGGTTTTCAGTGAACGCGTCACCAAACAGAAATGCAGTCGACAAATAAAGAGCAGGAAAGCCTTTCAGGACGAGTTACGGAGCGTCTAGGTGTTACCCCTGACCCATACACACACACACACACACACACACACACTCACTCACTCACTCTGAGTCAGTGACACAGACCACTGAGAAAATTCCATCGGAGCAAACGCGAGTGACCTCTAGCTGCAGCCTCGTACATGAGTGGAATCCTCTCCAAACTCACAAGGGTAAGGGATGGGATTTGAACTTGACAACCTTCTGGTCATGTACACAGTCCCCACTGTGTCCTGGAGAGACAAGTACAAATACAAATGTCTTGTGTGTCAGGAGATTAATGTCTGGGAAAATGCAGTCAATCAGATGCAGGTCATGTTAAAAACAACAATAGTACAGTGGTGCTTGAAAGTTTGTTTTTGATTTCTGCATAAATATGACTTAAAACATCATCAGAAGTACTAAAAGGAGATAAGGAGAACCTAATTAAACAAATGAGACAATACAATTATATTTGGTAATTTATTTATTGAGGGAAATGATCCAATATTACATATCTGTGAGTGGTGAAAGTATGTGAACCTTTTCTTTCAGTATCTGGTGTGACCCCCTTGTGCAGCGATAACTGCAACTAAACGTTCCCGGTAACTGTTGATCAGTCCTGCACATCGGCTTGGAGGAATTTTAACCCGTTCCTCAGTACAGAACCGCTTCAACTGTTGGTGTACGCTGGGATGTTGGTGGGTTTCCTCACATGAACTGCTTGCTTCAGGTCCTTCCACAACATTTCTATTGGATTAAGGTCAGGACGTTGACTTGGCCATTCCAAAACATTACCTTTATTCTTCTTTAACCGTTCTTTGGTAGAACGACTCGTAAATGGTCTGCACTTATATAGCGCTTTTTATCCAAAGCGCTTTACACTGTGTCTTATTCACCCATTCACACACACACACTCACACACCAATGGTAGCAGAGCTGCCATGCAAGGTACTAACGTTCCATCTGGAGCAACCTGGGGTTCAGTGTCTTGCCCAAGGACACTTCGGCATGTGGAGTCATGTGGACTTGTGTGCTTAGGGTCGTTGTCTTGCTGCATGACCCACTTTCTCTTGAGATTCAGTTCACAGACCGATGTCCTGACATTTTCCTTTAGACTTTGTTGGTATAATTCATAATTCATTGTTACATCAATGATGACGAGTCGTTCTGGCCCAGATACAGCAAAACAGGCCCAAACCATGATACTACCACCACCATGTTTCACAGATGAGATAAGGTTGTTATGCTGGAATACAGTGTTTTCCTTTCTTCTCTTTGATGGTACTACTTGGTTATAGGAGAGGGAAAACTCGATAGAACATAATCAGATAATATTAAAAACAACAATACTAGTACTACAAATCTAATCTGATCTTACTAAGAGCAGTATCCATTCTTTTTTCATGTCCTCACAGGCAGAATCTCATCTGTTTGTCTGAGTGGAGCTCAGCTGTTAAAGTTCCATACTAATGACAGTATGGTGGAATGATACTGTAAGTTCCTTGAACAAGACCCTAACCCTCATCTACTCTATATGTCTTCCTCACTTGTAACCAACCATCTGGCATGATGTAGACTGTGTTTACCAATCAGAGGCCACATCCAGGACTGTCTCATATTGGACCTATAAAAGCTTTATTGTAGACTTGTTAATTTTATTATCTTAGTGCAGCGTAGCACCATGTTCCCTCTCGTCTCTTAAAATAGGGTCCAGCCGCCGGGTCCAGAACACGCCGGTAATTACTCCAGCAGTGCGCAATTAGCCGTGTGGGGTAGCAGTGCCAAAGTTAGCATGTGTTCTTTTTAGTTTTGCAAAATGAATACTGCAGGAGGGAGAAGCAGTGGGCGATGAGAGATATATCTTTATTTTGTCTGAAATTGGCCAATGAGCTTTCAGTAACCCCACACTGACTCACAGCACAGTGACCATGAAATGCAAATCCAGAAGTCGTGTTATGGAAATGCTTATAAATTCTTACATTAAATCATGGTCTGTATTTCTAAGAGTTTCAAAAGCATTGTCATTACTGACGCGAAAACACCGGCCAGTTGTGTGTGTCTGTGTGTGTGTCTGTGTGTGTCTGTGTGTGTGTGTGTGTGTGTGTGTGTGTGTGTGTGTGTGTGTGT